>SRHC01002512.1:463737-618880 GCA_004794325.1 Pomacea maculata
TCATGCACACTTGTATCTGCTTATGAATACAAATTTAACCCCCCACCACCACCACCACACACAGCCTCATATCTGCTTATATGTATATACCACCCACACACACCTACTCACTCATAAATGTATATATATAATCCAACTACACACACACAAACAGCCTCATATTTGCTTATTTATAACCTCCACCACCCCTGGTACACACAGTCTTATATCCATTTTATATACATATGTAATCCCCCCCCACATATATCTGCATATATAAAATACCCCCTGACACACACACCTTACTCACTCATATTTGCATGTATATATAAAATCCCCCTCCCTCATGCACACTTGTATCTTCTTATATACACATGTAATCCCACCACCACCCAACACACTCATATCCATATATATTTAATACCCACCAACACACACATCTCTGCTTATAGATGTCAATCTCCCCACATACATATCTCTGCTTATAGATGTCAATCTCCCCACATACATATATTTGCTTATAGATATACTACCCACATCCACACACGCATATACTCATATTTACTTATGTATATATATATGTAAACCTCCCACCTCCACACACACATACATATTCTCTTATTTCTTCTAGTTTACCGTCCTAAGTAAACAAACTTAGCTCATCTAATAAGGGTCTGTTTATTTGTTGATGTCAATAAAGAATGGAACTTTTAGGCATTGAGATTGTGAGTAAATTAAAGTGATAAATTATTTCTACATTGGTCAGCAAATTTTTGTAGAGTTGAATAGATAATGAAATTACAAAGTATGTAGAGCCTTTCATTTCTAGGGTTTCACTTTTGTCTACATGTTTCTTGTTTATATGTTTTGTACTGTAGGTTTGTTTTGCAATACTTCACGTGTGGTGCATTCAGCAAACATTTACAAGCGCCTTACAAATTCAAGTATTAATATTATGTATAAGTTTACTTTATTTTTCATTGGAGTTTGAAATCAAGTTGCTGTCGATAAATCCAACTACTTTTGAAAATTCACAGCCCGATGTGTCTGCATATCTTTGTCTTTTCAGCACAACCTTGATCCGGTAATGAAATTCCGTTAGGTGCTCGCCGATGCAAACCATCGGTGACTCTCGCCACAGTACTAATAACAGTCGATTTGTCTACATCAGTGAATTCTCCACATACTTCTTGATAGTTTAATATGGCAAAATATCGTCAGTCATGAGCACTTGGAGTGAAGATGTTAGTGTACCTTGCCGACTGGTGACAGCGATCTCGCATGCCACTTCAGCGGTCATCGCTAGAATGTTCTCTCGACTAAAATGAAGTTTGCAATACAGTTTTAATTCATCCAACACTTCGAACGGGTGCGATCTGTCACCAAAAACACCCAATTTCGTCTCGACAATCGACGTTGTTGCCAGTAAACACAGTGAAGGCCGCCATTTTTCCGCCCGGATAGCGAGTTACACAGCCCCGGGGCCGCCGATAACTTTATACGCGAGAAGCCAGACCGGACAGCTTCTCCGGGCTCTCGTGCATACGAATTTTTCGCTCCTATCCACCCGGATGAGCTCTATTACCGATTAGACCCCTTCTCCGGGCTACATGCATACGGGGCCAGGTCAGGTCAGGTCACGGACAGCACAGCTTTGTTCGTGGCGGGTTTTCTTATCGTGATCATCTCAAGCTGTACTCAAATACGGACATCTGTATTGGTCTTCTCAGATAATCTGATGGACCATTTCACTGAAGATTTTTTTTTTAAACCATTAGCAGAATGTTCTCAAACAACCAATTCTTTATAGAGCAAAGGTCAAGTCGCAAGGTGTCAAGGCTACAGACAATAAAGCTGCTGGAGAGGAGGCGGTTAATTAAATGTGCAAATTTTCCATCATATCACGTGGAATTAGTATCTGGTTTTTTCTATACAAGGCACCTCAACTAGCCCATCGCTTGCACCAAAGCTGCGGTCAGACGAGTTTGCTGTGTTTTGTCATCAACCCCACTTTTATAATACAAGGTGCAAATTGATGCCGTGTGTTTTCTGAGGCAAAAATATAATAAAAATTTAATTTCTATAGCCCTTTAGACTATAATATTTATATACAAAGACATTGCAATAATAACAATAATCTCAGAACAAAGAGTTCATTGGTGTTGCTCATGTTGAAGAAGTGACTTCAGCTCAGTTCCACTAAAAAAAATATTCCTTTCTAGCCTTCCCTTCTTCCGATTTATGACTGCGATTTGTAGTTATAGTATAATCAGCGGTAGTATGATATTATTATATATATTTTGCGATTGCTATGTTGTGCGATCTGTGCGCTTGCAAGTACAAGTGTGCGCGTGCGTAAGAGAAGCTACAAACAATTTTAAAACTTTTCTTTTCATTCCTCCAAACAACTATGTAAGTTCACTACTCACTCAATAATAATAATAAAAAATCCGCATTACACGCCTCGCCTCACCAACACATACTAAAGATGGATCTCGTAATGTCTTGATACAATCAAAGTATCTTTCTCCTCCGTTAATCTATTTACAGGTGCCTAGTGTTTCAGGTAGTCACCCCTCACTGCTACCCTCTCCAGTCTGTGACTTTATTATTCACACATCGCCAACTGTCTTCAGACACACGCGACTATCCTCACAGTAACGACCACACTCGCACACGCATGTACACACACAGACAAGACACAGGTGAGGTCCTTCATCGTTTTACTGACAAAGGAAAGAAGCCTGATATGCAGTCAATTCGTTAGCCTTATTCACAAAAGCAAGGCTCTGCTGGCAAAAAGTAGAAAATGTAAACTTTATCATCAAAACACTTCATGTACATCATATCAATTCGTCTTCAGTTCTGCAAGACACTCGCAGTTTGTGGACAAGGGGGCTACCTTGCAGTAACGAGAGGCGGGTCAAAGGTCACACTTTCCACGTCAGCTCGTCGCATCCTCGTCCGACCCGCCGAGCTTTTGACTAGAGGGTTGGGGGAGGGATAGAGAGAAGGGATGTCGGAGAAAAGATGAGAGCTTGATAATGCGGTGGCTACTTGCACCCTTAACATTTCTCATAGCAGTTTGCATGTTCTCAGATATGTGTTTGCTTGATTAATGTCCTCTAGTAATGGTTGTTGTTTTTGAAATGCTTCTGAGTAAAACATTAAATTTCCTTGGTGCGTCCCTTCCCTGAAATAATGTCGTGAAGACTAACTGGCGATGCCTACACATGCTAAAAATTTAAAAGACCCCGAAAGTAATGAAAAGAAAGATGGGATGGTCATCATGATATTCCTAATGAAAGGATATTAAAATTTCAGTCATCAAAAAGGCAACCTTTGAACTTAAGCCGCTTTCCTCTCATTTATCGCATGGGGTGAGGGATACAGTAGTACATGCGAGTGACACCTGAGCAAAGACAAAATAATAAAATAACAAAATAACAAAGAAAATGCGTTGTCGTGTCTGTCAGAACTTCGACATACTGGCTTTGTCTCTCATTTCCATGTAATATTAACAAGCTTAAAAAAATAAATCCAGCACTCAGTGGGTTAAAAACAAAGCATTGTTTATACAAAGAAAGCAAAAGCACAGATTAATGACACTGTCAGAAACAGAAGCAAGTACAAATCAATCTCGATTTTCTGTAAATTATTCCACACCCTAAGCGAACTCAAATTTCAATCAAACAAACATCACAATGACTTTCAACGCACGAGTATTTTTGTCCTCAATAATAACAAGATCTCAACACCAAAAATATATGATCACAAATAAAACATTGCCAGTAACCAAATGCAAATTCTGCTTTTGATTGTTTACAGCCACTCACGTGCGACCACCCACCTGGCAACCACAGGGAGGTAAGTGAGGACTACACAAGGGGAAATAATCACGTGATCAGCTCTGAGTGGGGGTCCTCAAAGACAGTTCAGGATTTGTAGTTCATGCTGATGAGGCTCTTACAGGTGCCCGTGTGTGAATCACGTGACAGATCATGGGTCAGAAGTTTCTGGATTCACCACAGAACTTCAGAGATATCATCAGGATCATGCGATCCAGAGTAGAAAACTCTCTCCCATCTACCAACGCTCGTGCCCAAGGCATCTTCTGACCAGGAACACAAGCTTGTGTCTAACAGTTCGTGCGACTGTTTGAGGTCACAGTCGTGACCGGTGGAACGGAACCCAACACCACGTGACGCACACCCGAGATCGCTATCGGACTTGTAGGCTGCTACAGGACAGGCAGAGGATCGAGGAATATGATCTGACAGTGACTGTAATATATTCGTTGGTTTGTCATCGAAAACTTACACTCACTGTAGTTACCTGACACCGGAAGTAGTGTTTGAACATGGGGTTAATCGTACCGAGGTCCTGACACACCTCTACACGTGTACTTGCATGCGTTGCTTTGCTGACAGGTGACAGCTACCCCAAGACAGGTTTTATTTTTCATATCGTAGTCTTTAGAGAGTAAATGACTCGAACAATTAAAAAAAAAAAAAAAACAGCGATAAAGTATGGAAGAAATGACTGATCAAAAAAATGTTTAATTAAAAGCAGAAATTTAAGTGACGCGCTTGTGTAGCACCTCGCCGCCCTGTACAAACTTATTTCAAGTTAGCACACCTTCTACTAATGCTATCCATGTGACCTACAGAGATTGACTTTTCAACAATAAAGGATTAGTAAACAAGGATGTCTACCGCAAATAAACTGCAGAGAGAATAAAAAGGAGTTGGCAGATGAGTGAGTGTGTGTGTTCTCTATCCCTATCGTCTTTCCTTATCTCCCGACATAACTGTTTTATTTGTTCCTATGCGTGTGTTTGTAGTCAGGCTGTCAGCCAGTCTGCTTCCACGAACCCAGTACAGAAAATATATGTTCACAGAGATAAGTTAGACTACTACCTTAATCTGAGCGGTTAGTCTCACAGTAACCACATATGACCAGCCACTGACCAGTTTCATGCTTCTCATGCTGCTTTGTCCACTTTGAGCACATTCCTTCAACACCGGCAGTTTTCCTCTCGCTCAGTGTTTTTCATCATGTGAACTCACACCCCAACACTATCCGTTAGTGAATGTGCACTTGGTCTTACACGCACATACACCACGCGGCCACACGTGCATTTAACAACATAGGCATAAACAAGAGTTCACACACCCACACTTGTAGTTCACAAGCAAGAGTTGTTGTCTTCACTGACCGCACCATCAACAGCACGTGTACAACTTCTATGATGATTAAACTGGTGAGGAAGGGGTAAGGGGAGGGAAGTGTCTGACTCTACCTTTCAAGTCGGCTTCAGCAACTCATAGGATGGCACGTGACTTCCACCCGACCGAGCCGAACAGGCAGCACGTACACAACAAAGGTGCGCCCCGATCCTCGCTTTCCGTCATCGAGGATGAAAGAGAAAGATTGGGAGATTATAGATCGCACCTCGCTTTGTCCAAAGCTAACACCTGCACGTTTGTGGCGATCGGCGCCCGGATGTAGCGAAAGAAGGCGCGTGCACACTTCTTGTACAGCACCGACTGACCTGTTGACCGTTAGGTGACCGTGACGTCACACATACACTGGAAGTAGTAAGGTCTGCGATGCCAAGAGGCCGTATCTGGTGTTATTCCTGCACACACCAGACGGGTGAGTTGTTTGTAGAAAGGTTAACATCTGTTAAAAGAAGTTTGTCTCCCCTGAAGGGAACCATCACGAAATGCTTGAAGCTTGGAATGCGAAATAACTTCCAGCGCGAACGTATGCACACACGCACATCCACTGATATACACACAAACATAAATGCTTGCTAACATGTTGATGGAGACTGTCATCAGGCTCAGTCCCTGTCGCAACACGCGCACAGAACGTGCTCTCTACAGTCTACACTACAGCTTGGTGACTAGCGTTCACATCATTGGTAAGTAAGTCTACGACAGTCACAGGCACTGACAGGCGCTCAACTGCAGCATCAACCCCATCATGCAAAGCCCAGCAGTCAGAGAACTGCTGGAAATTTATTTCTGGCATAATGGCGTGGGTTGATGTCAAATGATTAGCAATTTTTCATCCTTTCATACGCCTAAATTTAAAAAAAAAGTTTGGATATCCGTACTTGACACCACAGTCATGTGACTAATCTTCCATGAGTCAAAGGTCACAGCCTATGGAACATGATGTGTTGACATGGCGATGCTTTTCAACTCCTCGCATGAATTCGCTTGCCGAGGGTGATAGTGCATTTCTACCTGCCCCTCGGCTCTCAGTGTCGGCGACTCCGATGACGATGTCGGTCGGCACTTCTGACAGTCACACACAATTTTTAAAACCAATCATTGGTCGAGATGAAAAATGAAGTTCTCATGTTGTGATGTTGGTTAATTAACACAGTGACTACTCTTCACACCTCAATTCCACTCCCATTTGGTTAAATAAATCGTCCTCATAATTCGTTTCTCTCCCTTCTCTCACGTCACTCCACCCTTCCATTCACTCAATCACCCACGTGACTTAGTAACAGCGGGTACGAATCTTCAGTATCGGGTAGGCAGTGAAGACTCAGAACAGTCTTGTTCTGTTAAACGTGTATCCAGTGTGACAACTACATTGACTAGACCTCCGACTGCCAGTTGGATCTGTAGGAACCGTCCTTGCGGTGAGCTTGGTTCTTGCCACTCGGGGTATAGTTTAAGGCACTTCTCTCAGTCACGTGGTCCTCTCCTTCCTCCTCCTCAGCCACTTCCGGGTACGGCGGCAACAAGTACTCCACCTCCGTGGGCTCCTTGCCCGCCGTCACGTGCGTCTCGTCGTCGCTGTCGTTGTCGGCGAACGTGTTGACGTAGTCCGACACTCCTCGCCGCGGTACGGCCGCGTTGCCGTAAGTGTTCCGCCCGCGAAACTCCACGTGCGGGCCCGCGTGATGATTGTGCACCGGGTGGGCACCCGGCGCCGCGGCACTGGCGAGACTGAACGCGGGGTCGAAGGCAGGTGGGCCGTGGGCACCCGAGCGTGACCCCACGTACCCGTTGGGGAAGCGCGCGCCTCCCCCGAGACCGCCGCCGTAGGGTCTCTCCGTCGGCAGCGAATAGTTCCTCTCTCCTCTGTCGTACAGAATGTCGCCGCTAGGTGTCACTGCACGTCTGGCCAGGCTGCTCTTGCGGCCAGTGCTGTTGGCCTCGTCGGAGCTGGTGGAGTCGGCACCGAAGGGGATGCTCCGGTGCACACCCGGTGACCCCGTACCCGCCACACAGTTCAGGCTGCGCGCGTGCGGCTGCAGGTGGAGGCTGGGGGACAGCGGCAGGGGGCTGGAACGTGGGTTGCCATGGCGAGGATTGCGGGTCAGGGTGTCGCTGTCCGAGTCAAAGCGGAAACTACACGGCGACTCTCCTCTGAAGGTCGTGAAGGACACATCCGGGTCACGAGGTCGTCCCAGAGAGTTGTTTCCCTTGAAAGGCATTGGCGAAGAGCTGACAGGTGCCGCACCTGGAAAAGATTTTATATTTTTTTAACAAAAAGGGAAAAGAGCAAAAGGGTGCAACTGCCACCCACGCACACAGTCAAGTGCAAGTGCGAACGACAAAGACCGCTAACGCTCACCCTTCTCCTTGCTGGCGCCGTTGTTGATGTCGAACTCGGAGCCGCCTCGGCCGCTGTCGCTGGTGCTGCCCTGGTAGGACAACTCACTCAGACTCAGTGTGTCGTCCGCTCTCTTTGCTTCATCGACGGCTTCTGATGACTGTCAACACAAATTTCCAGACCGATAACTTACCTGAACCTAACCTCTGCATCATTGCTGTAAAGCTTCATCTACTGCTTATTATTTATTAGTCTGAGCTAATGAACTGCATAGAACTTACAACTAACGACTGGATACCACAGAAATAAAAAGTTTTGCTTCTGTCTGCCAAGTTAATCAGACTTCTTTCCTTCTCCCTCCTACGACTCGTTCTGATTACTTGATACCTAGAGGATGTACTCAAGGAGAAGAAGTAATAGACACTTTTTGATTAATTTTCCTGAGGACATATTCAAAAGGCAAGAATTAAAGAAAACTTATTAATTTTCTGCAGAGTATATTCAAAAGTCAACAAGTAACTGACACTTTCTGATTAATTTTCCTGTGTAGAGGATTATTAAAACGACAACAAATAACGGACGAAAGGTCTTCGTCTGTGTGGCATACTTGTCTGCGTAGAGAGTTTTGCCGGAAACCCTGGCTGAGTGCACCCTCTTGTGACCGGAAGGTAGAAAAATGGCTGTCGTCTGCCCTCCCGTCAAAGTCCTCCGGGTAGGGCTCCTCTGTGCGGTGGAACAGTCCGTTCCGAGAGATCTCGATTATCTGAAAGGAGACGGCAAGGGTCAGACACTGGAGCAAGGTTTTTAGTTGGTTTGAGAACGACAGCAAATGGGGCATAATTGGGGCCGGGGTTCGGCTACGTGGAAGGCTCACAGGGGCAAAAACCGAAAGAGTAGTCTAAAAAGGATTGAGAGAAAGGGTACAAGCTCCCATCATGATAATCACATCTATATCTTTGGGACAGTCGCCTCCCCTCACCTCCGGCGGACCCTCAGGGTCGCTGTAGTTGCTGTGAGGCGGCATGATGACGTAGGGGTTGGCTGTCCGCAGGTTGCTGGTGTCCTTGCCGCTGACGGTGTTGTCGCTGCCGCCCGCCTGTTCGGGTACCGGCTTACCCACCCTGCCGCTGCTGGTCACCACGCCTCCAAAGGCTGGAGACTCGCACACCCCCGGGGCGATGTAGTACCCTCCTGCAGAAAACGGATGTATAATCTCCTTGACTTTTGCGGTCTTTATTCTTTAAAAAAAAAAAAAAAACCTCTAGGTACTAAGTTCATTCTTCTTCTAAGAAACCACCGCGTGAGAGTGGACGGGGAAAAATAACCTCGCTTCGAAACCTGAGGAATTTTATTTAACCTACGATTTAGTGTAGAGGACTGGCGATGTCTAAGAGAATAGAAACTAAAGAGAGAAGGAAGATTTCAGTACAAAAAGTGATAGAGGACAGAAGAGAAAAAGGGATGGACAAGCATGTTGACACAAAATGACGAAGTGTCAAGCTGCCAACGACTGCGTTGAGACTGCGATCCATGATGACCTGTGCTCACCTTGCAGCTTTCCTGGCGCCGCCTGTTGGTCGACGCTGACGTTCTTCTTCTTTCTGGCCTCGGAGCGGCGGATGCAGACGAGTGTGGTGACGGCCACCCCCGCCACTACCACGATGACCCCGACCAGGATGAGCGCCGTGATCACCGCCTTGGACGGCGCCACCGCCTGCGCCGACTCCAGCAGCGTACTGACAACAAGAACAACTACGTCACAACAACAGCAACACAGACAGCAGGTACCGCTACGTCACAGTAGTATGCTGACATGACATGAAATCACGTCACTAAAGTGTGTTACCTAGTACAGTAATTTTAAACTAAAGGGAGACATCATCAAAGGGAGACTACAAGTTGTGCGTACACCGTACCTGGACTAAAGGGAGACAACCACAACGCAAAATTAAAGGAGCTCAGCTCATTATTTCCCTTGTACAGGGAAGTCACCATAGTTATTTCATTTATGAGGTTTCAGCGACATTTTGGGTCGTGTACTTCGTCTACAGAATAAAATAATGTGCTTTTATACGCGCTTCTCTCGAGTCGATCATTTTCCTTTTTTCC
This sequence comes from Pomacea maculata, assembly GCA_004794325.1. Classification (NCBI taxonomy): domain Eukaryota; kingdom Metazoa; phylum Mollusca; class Gastropoda; order Architaenioglossa; family Ampullariidae; genus Pomacea; species Pomacea maculata. The sequence goes on from SRHC01002512.1 coordinate 473,410, forward strand.
TGGACGAACATTGAGCTACATTCTCTTATCGCAGCACTTTCTCGCATCATCTCCGCACTTTGTTGTATCATTTTCCCCGCTGTATCGATTTCGAGATGAACTTTCCACACCTGCCTTCTCCTCGCTGCATGCTGTTTACAGTTATTCACAATCCAGCCATTTACTTGTCTTCTGAAGGCGTTGCGACTAAACTTCCACCCGTGCAACCCGCAATCTACCCGTTCCTCCGCCTTTCAAACAATGCTGCTCGCAAGATAAGAATGTATCAACACGGTAATCTTCACATTACATAATGGTCTCACTTAACAAGAAACAACTATTATGTAATGAACTAAAGAAAAACATGGTGTAAGAAAACAATCATGGTTATGCAGAACGTACAGGTGTACACCCGGTGCAAGGTGAATGACAGTTCCACACCCTGACCGTATTCACCCCACTGACACACCTCACTCTCCCATGTGACATAGTCGACTCGACTGATAGCTTTCCGCGTGGCCTCACCTGTTGTCAAAGTAGATGTCTACGAAGAGGAGTGTCTGGTTGGACAGCTGGGGGGTGCCTTCATCGTGAGCCGCCACCCGCAGCACGTACAAGCCCGTCTGACTGCGAGACAGGTAGCGATGTAGGTACAGGTCGCCGGTGCCCGAGTTGATTCCGAAGAGTCCCGAGTCGTTGGCGGAGGCACACGAATACACCAGCGCTGCGTTCGGCCCCGAGTCCGAGTCCTCTGCCAGGACGCGGGTGATTGGGGTACCCGGGGCGAAGGTGTGGGGTATGGACAGGGTGTCGTTGGCCTGCAGCATAAACACGGACATTTGATGAACCACACAGACACAGGGTCAGACACCAGCACACGACATTACATTCCGACTGTCTCTCCTCTCAAACCTCCACCAGCGACCAGCACCACTCACCTCTGTGGGGAAGAGAAAGACGGGCACGTTGTCGTTGACGTCATCAACATGAATGGTGACGGTGGCGGTAGAGGAGAGGGGTGGGTCCCCCTCATCCCGAGCCACGACCGCGAAGAAATGAACATCAACCTTTTCTCTGTCCATCTCCACGTTGGTTTTCACCTGTAAGCCGAAGACAATGCCTCCATTTTATCACACCTGGACTTACACACACCCTTGTATACAGAATCAACAAGCATGCGTCAAGTCCGATAGATGACCCTGGTCTTATTATCATACAGTTCAAATGACGAACAACAGCGACACAATGCTACAGGTTGCCATGACAACCCTTTCCTATTTACTGACGTCACACTGACCACGCCGTCCCTGGTGATGACGAAGGTTGCCGGGGTGTCGCTGTACTGGTCGGGCGCCGGCAGGAACGTCACCTCAGCGTTCCGCCCCACGTCGCCGTCGTCGGCGCTGATGATGCCCACGTAGGTGCCGGGGCGAGCATCCTCCGCCACGCTGAAGGAGTAGCGGCGGTCGCTGAAGGACGGCGCCTGGTCGTTGACGTCCTCCAGGGTGATGAACACTGTGGCCGACCCCGACAAGGGAGGGAAACCTTTGTCCACCGCCAGAACCTTCACCACCAGCTTCTCGGACACCTTTAACAACGATGATGATGATGAAGATGAAACTTGTTAATCAACATTTTTATACAATTGTGATATCTTCACGGCAGGAAGATCACGTGTTCAACTCCCACTGTCAGCCATTGTTTTTTTTAAAAAATTTTTTTATTTATTTTTTTTTATTATGATATAGTTCTGGCATAAATTGTGGAAATACTATCCGCAGTGAACAAGAAAGTGTGTCCCTATTTTTTAAAATAATCAACAAAAAATTAAGTTACTAATCATTTTTGTGTTTTCACAAAGAGACAAGACACACTTAATGTTGATTGTCAACAACACTTGATATGGAGCAGATCGCTTTCCGCACTGTCACTATTTTTATTTTAGATGAAAAAAATTTAGTAACTAATCATTTTCCATTTTTTTCCCACAAAAAACAGGACATGCTTAGTGTTGATCGTCAATAGCACTTGATACACATCATATCGCTTACACGAAAAAACTATAAACACGATATTTCGCAAAGGTTGTAAACTATCAAAGTGCGCACACAGCAAAGATCCGTTTAGAAGTTTTCCCATAACTCATACAGCCAAGAAAGAACAAGGATTTTTGTAAATGACTGTTAAAGGCCAAGCCAGCGACTGTCTACATGACTGTAGATAACAGATGTCATGAGAAGAAAGAAGACATCGTGTGTTGCTGGAAAAGCCAGCATCTGTGAGGTCAGAGGTCATCACACCTGACAGCGCTCAGTTCTTATGAAGACATCGGCAGAGTGAAAATAACGGCATAAATTATACACAGCAAAGCATTTTATCACAGCTTTCATTCTTGTGAAGATAAACATTCATAATAAAGCTATTTTTCAAGATAGTGAATATTTTCGTATCTTAGCTGCCACGCTGAATCCACATTATGCATGCTTTCTTCTCACCTTCCCTCTCTCCCTTTCTACTGCACTACCTCCATCCCTCTTTCCATCCTTCAGTTCATACAACCGTTGGAAAATTATAGTTGAAATATTTTGGAGCAAATCTTTTAAAGAAGCACCGTAAAAAACGAAGAAGTGAGAAAACAGAAAGTACAAGGTTTGATGAAAAAAGAAATAAATCCAATCGCAAGTTTTCTTCAGCGGTTAAATACTCCAATTCCAGACTGATCACTTTGATGATAAAGATTAAATGAAAAATGAATATTTTTAAATTGTTTAAGTATTTTTATTGCATTAATCATCATGCACCTGCTATCTGAAGTTAAAGGCGATCAAAAGAAACATCCAGTGTCTACATCAGCACAATAATAATAATAACAGCAAAGTAACTGTTTTTTACGAAAATGAAAATAATCAGCATCAAATATCAAACAATATTGTTCCATGAATTACCAGAAAGAAAAAAGAAAGCAAAGCAAAGTTTATTTGAAACTAAAATGATTTTGATTGAAAAAAAAATTATCTGGGACATGAAGAAACTGTTTCTTGCTGCAAACTATCCAGTGAACCTATCTGATATATGATGAAAATTAATACTGTCAAACTGTAAAGCCAGATACAGTTTCCCACAGTTTGAAAAGCAGATCCAATGAATTTTTTTTTAACCAGCACGATCAAAGAGAAGGCAAACATTGGAAGAGTGTGTGTGGATAGAAAATAAAATGTTTGACTGAAGAAATAAAAAGTGTCCACACGTGCGCCGGTCTTCTTAGGACTGAAATGAATCACGGCTTACGCTCGTCTTCACAATTTCTCTTACATGCACTTTAAATTTGATTCCAAGCAAACAAGACATTTTTTGTAAACAGAAACTATCAGACGACAACGACCAAAGCTGTTTGCAGGTGCGATGATCCGACACGTGTTCGGGAGCTACACCCGACCCCCGACTCCCCCTTTCCCACCCAAAGTCTGGGCTTCGTCCACACACTCCCAACGACTTGCAGCCAGCAGCCACCACAGGGAATCAAAAAATATTTTGCTAGGAACGGACCTGTGAGGGGAAGTAGAGGGTGGGTAGAAGAGAAGGGTGGGTAGAGAAGGATGGGTAGAAAAGAAGGGTGGGTAGACGAGAAGGGTGGGTAGACGAGAAAGGTGGGTAGAAGAGAAGGCTGGGTACACGTTACCTCCCGATCCAGAGCCACGGTGGCGATCATGGTGCCGTTGTCGAGAATCTCAAAGTCGTCGCCGTACGCGCCGGCCACGCGAAACGTCACATCGGCGTTGCGGCCCTCGTCGTAGTCCGTCACCGTCAGCTGCGCCACCACGGCGCCCACCGTGCGGTTCTCTTTGATGGTGGTGACGTAGCTGCGGCGCGAGAAGACGGGTGCGTTGTCGTTCTCGTCCTTGACGATGACGAGGAACTTGGCCGTGTTCTCCAGCGGCGGGAAGCCGAAGTCCGTGCAGCCCACGGCGATGTCGTACTGCGCTGTCTTCTCTCGGTCTAGGTTCGTCACCAAGATGACCTGTGGACAAGACGAAGACCTCGGTGTCAGGACCGCTCGTGCATTGAAAACACGGAAAGCGAGTTAGAAACACGAGCAAACATACATATACACAATAATACTTTGTTACAATATCTTCTGGTCAAACGATGTGCCCACTGGGCATTGACCTACAGTGTGTTGATGTCGGTCTTGTTCGTCGATGTCGGATGTTTGTCACTGTAATGTCCACCCACAGAAATATTCATCCGCAGATGTTTGTCACATTGATGTCCATTCACAGAAATATTCATCCGCAGATGTTTGTCACAGTGGTGTCGGTCTGGAGGCGATTGTCAGTCATGTCTTTGGTGAGGATGTCAAAACATTTGGTGGGCGACATCTGGAACATTTAACTGTTTAGCTTTCTCTCTCGACAATACGAAAATATGCTGAGAACAAAACAGCTTTCTGGCACTTTTATGGTGCTAGGAGATAAAGTACACTTCTCAGCGCAATACTTTGTTTTAACACCGGGTATAAATGTCAAGTTCCTAGTTTACTATCCAAACGCAAAATACACATATCTATATCAGAACTATTATTAGTAAAAGCATATAAATATTTAAACAATACTTGTCAATAAAAACGTAAGAAAATAAGGTTTCAAGCAGAACATTCATCATGGAAGGATGAGGGTGGGGTACGAGGAAGGGGTGGGGAATAGGGGATGGTGAGTTAAGAGGATGATGAGTTGAGTGAGTTGGCTGCTCACCTTGTACTGTCCCTGGTTGTTCAAGGGCTGCAGCTCGAAGTCCTGTGTGTTGAGGCGACACACTGTCACACCATTCTCACCTGAGTCCGGGTCGCGGACGGAGACGTAAGCAACCACCTTTCCTACCTCCGCGTACTCCGACACCTGGCAGGTAACACAAACAAGGTTTAGCAGACCGATCAACTTTCACCTTCCTCCTCCAAAGCTTCCCTTTGTGGACCTCAATTGTTCTCCAGATGATTTATAAAGTCAGGGATTACATGGGAGGATAAGTGCGGATGATTTAACGATGAAAGTCACCAGAGACACTCCACACGATGGCGACACAGGTATATGGCCAGGTGAGGAGGAGGAGATTTATAGTGCAACACCGTTAAAAAGCAGGTCCGTGTCGTGGCTGTCGTGCAGCACCAACAATAACCGCCTTGTGTGTCTAAACATTCATTGCCGCACACGCACAGTATGACATCAGAATAAAAATAGAGGAGATAAATGGTTTACTGCTGTGGTGGAGTCAACAGAGGACAGGTAAGTCAGCAATAAAATGAGTTCACGACAGGTAAGGTCGAGTGTATGGTGACAACAACAAAAGAAACAAATCGGATTCTCTCTACTGTGAGTAATATGAATGCAGTTAAATAAATGCTGTAACCTATATCACTACTATTTTTTCTATTCTGTCAGTGGGAAACTGAAAGGTTCCGACACCTACACATATTTCTTATTTCAAATCGAGATCAGTTTAAAATCGCTTTCGGGTCGAATCAGTGACAATATTTTTCTTCTGCACTAAACTGAGATTTGTTGACAGCTTGGTGAGGATGGATAAATAACATAGAAAGCATTTCGTGAAGCAAGCTCACCTCTGCCCGCCCCTCGCCAGTGGAGGACAGTATGTCCACGTAGATCTCCGGGCGGCTGTTGATGGTGTCCAGCACGCGCACCCTCACGAGAGCTCGTGAGATTTTGGGAGGTGACCCCTGATCCTTGGCTTCCACCACAAGTTCAAAAATTTTTCCAGTGTGGTTCTCTACACTGCGAGGCAGGAGGGAAAAAAACAGTGCATGACTGGACACAACGTTTGTACATAATTTAACAGATCAGTGTGCGGATTACAAAATATCAAACCACTCTATAAACGTTTTTGACAAGTCACAAAATGGGTGTAGCGAATGGGAGGCTACATACTAGCCAGTGGGAAGAGGGAATGGGAGGCTACAGGTTACCTACTAGCCAGTGGTCATGTGAGGCTACAGGCTACCTACTAGCCAGTGGTCACGTGATGGTCATGTGAGGCCAGTGGGAAGAGGGAATGGGAGGCTACCTACTAGTCAGAGGGAATGTGAGGCTACCTACTAACTAGTGGTCATGTAAAGCTACCTGCGCGCGAGGTACATGGTGCCTGTCACCGTCTCCATGCGGAAGAGGTTGAGGACGTCCTGCGGCTGCAGCTGCGAGAAGCTGTAGGTGAGGTTGCCGTTGTGTCCGATATCGGCATCCGTAGCTCTGATCTGAGAAACAAAATAATCCTTCTAAAGGCATCAGCAATGCCACTCACCTCTTCAACAAGTATACTTTTCGCCTTTATAAATGAGCAAAAATGTTTAAAACGTTTGACACTGTTAATCCACACCATTACACTTCCCTATAAGTAGTTAGTCCTGACCATGACACATCACCTCATCGCTACACACCTTTAGCAGTTTTGTGCTACGACTCCACATTCCAAAACGTAGTTTACATGATTGTTTAAAAACAAATTCTCTGTACAACAGACTGAAAATGTTAGTTTTCTGTGGCACGCACGCGCTTCTTACTCGTCGATATTATCTTCGATCGTAAGCAAAATGATAACATGGCGATATCACATGACACAATATACAGTGTTAACGAACTAACACAACAGACGGACGATGAGAAGGAGAAAACGGAAAGTTGAGAACAGGGAGAGACAGTTTGTAGCAGCGCACACGACACCACTGTACACAAACACGATACCAGTGAACACACACACAGAGAGAACAGTGTACACAAAAACACAAGACACCAATGTACACATACACAAGGCACAACGCCAGGACACTTATGTAGAAACATATACAAGACACCAGAGTACACAAACATAAGACACCAATATATACAAGTACACAAAAGTACACAAGACACTAATGTACACACAAACAAAGCTAGGGATGTGGGATGTGGGGGAGAGGGGGAGAGAGAAGGCAGGTGCGGACAGTTACACACTGAGTTACACCTGAGGAGGAGGGAGGAAGGCAGGTGTTGACAGTTGCACACTTACCTGCACGAGAGGGACGTCTGTCCGGGTCGTCTCCGAGACGTTGACGTAGTACACGTAGCTCTCGAACACGGGATAGTTGTCGTTGACGTCGGTGACGGTCACGTGCACAGTCAGGGTGCCAGTCAGTGGGGGGCGCCCCCCGTCTCTTGCCCCCACCAAGATCTGTGCAAGGAAACGAATTTCATCATTCACAAGCAACAACACCGACAACACTTCATCGACACAGTCTGAGTGTCTCCCACTCCAGCTTCAAAGACTTCTTTCTACTGAACTCGTACCCGGAGACATGTTTGCGCGTGTCGGGCGGAGAAGTCTTTCGAACCTCACACAGCAGACTTGCTCAGGTGTTCTACAGGTTGACATCGGACATTTTTACACAGGACATACGATCGCCGCTCTTAATGTTTTTCAACAAATGTTCCAAAAACTTACAGAATGCTCGACAAAACTGCTTTAGATTATGGAGTGGCAGTGGCTGCTAGCAACGCTTTAATGTCTTTAAATTACACGTTGAGCAATTTCCATTTTATCACACGCACTGGCATTAATTGCTCCCTGCTGTCATATCACACCTCCACACTGACACACGCGCTGGTCACGTGAATAATACTAAATAAAAACATCTCACACGTGTTAATGGTATTCCATCACTACTTCCTCCATACACCTCCCACACACACACATATTCACTGGGCTGACGCGCGTACACACACACAAACGCACCGTGTAGGCGGCGGCCTGCTCGCGGTCCAGCTCGCTGTGCAGCTGTAGCGCTGTCTGGACGTTGCCCACCTCGTCACGTGACGACTGCAGGGAGAACGTCTCGTGCCCCGAGATGAGAAAATAGTCTCGCACCTGGAAAACAAGGACAAAACAACGGGCGTGAACATCTACAACTCTCGCGCTATGTTCCCGTGGTCACGCGGTCTGGTGAACACGCAGGACACCGCATCTCCCCTTTGTTGTCGTCGACAGCCTCTTGAAACACTTGGACAGTTTCTCGCCTCTCTCCTCCCCTCCTTTCATCTCACCCACCCCCTCATTTCATCTTGCCCCTCTCCCACCCTTCATTTCATCTCTCCCCACCCCACCCCACATTTCATCTCTTCCCTATCCTCCATCCAATCGCGCGTTTCTCTCCTCCTCGTCCTCTGTACACACGTGACGAAGCACGCTAACATCTGTTTCTGTTCACCACTGGGTCCACAACTCCGTGGGTAGAAAAAAAGGTCACACATAATGACATTAAGCATGTACCATTGATACGCTTTCGTTGTCAAGGCAACCATCCACTAGAAAAGCTGGGGGCCGTGCAATAATTCCCGACGTGTATCTCGAAAACGGTTTTATTCGGATTTTGAGATTCATCACTTTGTACTGGACTCGACCGAATGATCTGAAATTACGAATCTCCTGCCGGACCCAGTAATTTACACAAAACTTATCTTCATCATCGCAGACTACTGTTTCATCAGCTAGCAATACCCGGATGATGTTCTCAGTTTGTAAATATTTGTTTTTGTCAAAACTTTAGACAATTGCGGGGTTTTTTCTGCACTATTTTCGCTTACTTCCTTGACGGTTGTTATCAGTTGGTGTTACAGCATTGCCAATTTATAAGGAAAGCAAAAGAAGGAAAAAAAAACCCAACCGGCCATTATCATCATGAATTGCAGTTTACAGGAACTTATTCAAAAACGAATTTTTCGAATCAGTGTGTGCAGGAAGTACTGTACAGGGTGGATTCCCTCTTTTCAAACGCATTCTGTGTCATGTGTCAAGTGTCAAGTGTCAGATGTCATCAAGGTCTCAAGTCAGTCGTGCCTCAGGTGTAGAACAAAGGATAAAAAATACTAGCGAAACAGAAAAGTAATCAACAGATAAATTGAAAACGATTTTAAACAAAACATTTTCATCAACATTAATAAGAACTGATTTTTGGGGGAAGAAAAAGCGATAGAAGGTGGTGTCCATGCTTTCAAATATTAAATTAGTGCTCATCATTACTCAGCGAGTAAATTAGTGCTCATCATCATTACTCAGCGAGTAAATTAGTGCTCATTTCCACTCAGCAACTAAAGGAAGGGAGGAAAAAGGAGAAACTAGGTTAGCCTCCACAACACTTTTTTTCACAACACCGACAATCATCTTACTCTCACAAGACCGACAATCATTTAACGGTGAAAAAAATAGTTTGTAAATGCTTTTTGTCTTTCATGCTGCTTTTATCTCTCTGGGAAAGACAATGTCATAAAAATATTTTTTACAAAACGAAATTTCGACATAACTAGGATTTTTTAGGGAAGAAAATTTGGAAAGATGATGCTGTTAAGATTTTAATAAAACTCCCAACTTTTCTTCTACAGCGATTCTCAAGCCTGATGAGCTTGACTCTTTCTGACTTCTCTCTTGTTCCACTCGGGGTGGGAGAGAGAGAGGGGAGTAGGGTGGATCTGGTTACATGCGGTGAGTCGACTGGGTGGGAGGTACATGCATTAATGGCGGATGTCTTACACCGTCTTTATGATTCTCCGGCGAAACAAGCAAAGCATGCAGATGCCAGCGACTTTGTCTGAGTGCTTATCTGGCAGCAGTAAAGATTTTTATCAAAAAACGGCAAGAACAGGTGCACAGCACAGAAACCAACACCAGCGCATGCGTCAGCAGTGCAAGAAGCAAATTATAAATAAAGGAAAAAAAAAAAAGAAAAAACAAGCGCTGAAAATTACTTTCCCTTGCTTCTAACCCCTTCCTTAGAGAAGCTGAAATGGAGACTGAAACTGCAACTGAAAATACAGAAGCGAACTGAAAACTTACGAGAGGACCAGCCAAACCAAAGTCGCCCACCGTGTTGTTGGTGCCTGTGTCTTTGTCGAAGGCAGTGGGCAAGGGGTAGGTGACCCCCAGCGCCGCGTTCTCGGGGATGGACACCGTGAAGACGTCCTGCAGGAAGGTGGGCGGGTTGTCGTTGACGTCCACGATCTCCACGTGGACGTTGATGATGTGGAAGAAGGGGCCGAGCTCCGACTGCACCACCGCACTCACCTGTAACAGCAGCAGGACAGGTCTGTCTTTATCTGTCTCTCGGGTCCTCTACATACTGCTTTCAGGTTTTTTCATTGAGTTAAAATTGTGATAAAAGGTGTATTTCTAAAATTTACTCTAATGATGCAATTAGCTATAAAATTTCAAAGTCTGCTTGTGAGTAGAAATACATAATGATCATAGCTTGACATTTGAACACATTCACAAACCAAAGGAATGAAATCTGAAGAAACTTAGGGTTCTGTTTAAAGAAACTTGAGAGCAAGGGAAAACGCTTGTCTCTCAGGTTCGTGTCCTTTTCTTTAACACATGCACATATTTACTCAGCAAGAAAATAGAAATTTTCACATACATGGGCGTGGAGACTTAAGAAGAAGAAAAGGGGCGAAAAAAGAAAGGAATGAAGTTAAAGACTGTGAAGAAGATAGAGAGAAAAAAAATAAAGGGAGGGAGAGGCAGTTAGGGAGGTGCAAAAGCCTGTTCTGGAGGGCGAGTTGAAGGGAGATTTAGAGGAAAGGCTGAAGTGTGATTTAGATGGTGATTTAAAGGATGGGCTGAAGTGTTAATTGGAGTGTGGACCGAGGAGAGTTATGAGGGTGTTGTGGAGGGACTCACCGTCAGCTGACAGTCCGGTCGGAAGCTGCAGACAGTCTCGCGGTCAATGCGACTGCCGACCGACAGGACTCCGGTCTTGGACTCGATGTTGAAGTACCTGCTGTTGGGGTTGCCTTGGGTCAGGAAGCTGTAGCGCAGGTTGTTCAGCTCGTCGGGGCTCACCTTCCGCCGGAGGTCCGAGTCGTCGGCGATGTAGCCGAAGATGGTGCCGGGAGATAACTCCTCTCTGATGGAGTAGAAGACGTCGCTCGCCAGGGAGGATGCCAGGAGGAGCACGAGGACCAAGATGGCGTAGCGCAAGGCCGCTCGCCTGATTCCCGACATTTTCTTCTCACTTCACCTTTGTCTTTGATGATCGCTTAGTCCTGCTTGTGGATCTCGTGCTGATCTCGACACATTCACGATATTCTCGCAACAGCCTGTGAAAGAAAGGATGGAATGTCACTTATTTTTGTTTTACCCCTAACTCCTTCTTAACAGACATTTCTAACTTTTCTCCCTGCTCTAGTTCTATTTATGTATATTAAAAACTTATATTCTTCCCTACTGAAACTCAAAGCTCATTAAAATACTGATTAAAAATATCTTTCATCTGTAATTAGTGATTAGAGAAGACAATTTTTAACAATGGCGCTGAACTTATGCAGATGTATCCAAGCTTGTTTCATCTGAAATTCTTTAAAAAAATAATAATAAATTAAAAAAAAATACCATAGTACCTAGGTCGAGATAACCTATTTCAAAACACAAACACTTAAGGAAGAAGAAGTAAGTGTATGAAGCAGACGAGAGCACGATGAAAGAAGGTGGCCATGGACAGAAATGGAAGACAAGACAAACTAGTAATTCTCCTAGTCTACACACAAAACACCACCAGAGGTCATCACCCTCGAGTTTGCCGGAGAACGCTTGGCTTTTAAACAGATTAAAATAGTTTTATTGTTTGGTGTGGGTGGGTGGAGTGTGAGTGGCTGGTCGGGCGAGGGAGCGTTATCTTGTCCTCTCGAACGCTTAACAACAACACGTGAAGCAGGTGAGATGGCGGACACCGGGGACGTTGTTTAGCGACGTACAGACTACGTGGACGTCCAGCCAGCCAGCCAGACACAAGCTACACAGGCAGGGTGGAGGGCCCACTGTTTAGGGGCTCATTAGGCGCCCAAGTCTCCCTGTCTAAAGGGCTTGGGGCGAAGGGTTCGGTCCGGTGACAGCAAACATTTCTCCCTGCGTGCCACTGAGCAAACCCGAGCAAGGGTGTGTGGTTGAAAGATATTCTAATCTTGAGGACACTGCTGCATTCAGCAGCTACCAAGCATCGGCATTCATACCCTCCTCTTCTTCCTCCACCATCCTTTCTGTTCTCAACAGCAAAGAGTACTCACGCGAACAGACAATACAAAGCATGCACGCTGAGCGAACGTACATAAGAGCGAGAAGAATACGAAAGAAAAAAGGGAGAAAGAGAAATGAGGGTCTTTTTTTTCAAAAAAAAAGATCAGGAACACAAGAGTAAATTGGCAAAAATAGAGTCCGCTTTACTCTAAAGTCCTGTTACAATGTCTGCCACAAATTCCACTAAGTGTATGTAAGTATATATACATAGTTTTCCACACAGTATGTGAGGGAGAAAAAGCAGAGTTATATTAAGTCTGTGGCAGGACATAAATACTGAACTACATACCTCTGACAAGGTTAGTTAGACCATAAAGTAATTGATATGATTAATAGCAGTCTGGTTCTCAATGACTACCCGACAAAGGAGAAGAAAAAAAATTGCGATGTGAAAATAATTTACTTCTTTTGTTACACAGCATCTGATACAAGCGATAAGGTTTGGATGGCAACAACTGGCTCACCTGTCTCAAACAACAACTTCTCCTAAGATCGTCTGCACCACAGAGAAGGTGGGTCATGGAAACTGGCGATAACAGACTGTAGAAGTAGGCTGATGTATGAGAAGGAAAGCTGATACCCAAAGCTGTTATACTTTTATTAACTACTGTGACCGGGAAATATCAAGAGGCAGAGGAGGGGAAACTTGTCCACTACCACACAAATGGGGTTTGTGTAATGACACCACAAGTAATTTAATGAGGTAATTAATATAATTAGCTTTTAGAAATCACTGTAATAAGTGTCGCCCTAGTTCGGGCTTTCCCGGCAATGAGAGTAAGTAATGAGACTTACTAGCAGGAAATCACAAGCCGGGGCTGCGGCATGATGAGTCACTTGTTGTTGTTGTTGTTGGTGGTGGTGGTGGTGGTGTGATGTCCACACACACCGAGCACTCACTCGCGTCCTTGGGGTTTTCCTTCTCGTCCACCAACAAAAGTTTCTGTCACGTGGGAAAGTGTCATCCGCACTTCCAAATTTAGACACGACACAAATATAGACACAAACCCGAGCAGCCCTCGGGCCGATAACACAGCGATGATAGTACTCCTGTTATAGAATCCTTGACAAATGTCGTCTGCTGCATCCGCCGCTTGACCACACATCACCACACGCAGCTTGTTGTCGGTATTTCCCGCAGGTACACCAAGGTCCTCACGTGCACTGTCGGGTGGATTCCCACCCACGAGAAGACCAGGTCGGTGACCGCGTCAACAACGCCCGTGTGTACCTCCGCCAGCACCTTGATCCCATGCCGACATCCACAGGGCCTCGAACTCACTCACCGTCGATGGAAGAAGTAATCGCCTGGCAATCCTCCTGCTCCCCCAGTCCTTCCCCGCTGATTACCCTCCCTTTGCTTTTCTGTTCCTCCTTCTGCTCCAGCCGCCGGTCCAATCCTCCTCACCTGGGCCCCTGGCTTTGCCGTCTTTGTGTCTGCAACATGAAAGACAAAACTCATTTTCCCTCGTCAGCAAGAAACGTCTGTAATTTTCCCTCCTGTGTCAGCCCTCGGACACGTGGTGGTGGAGTAAGTAGACTTCAGCCCCACACAAAGCAGGGATTTGCTGCCTGGCAGTGCTGACTGTAAAGGTCGGACACACATGGCTTAACACTTCATGAACCATCGTCCACCTTCATTCAGCTCCACACAGCTTGGCAATCCCTGGCTAGGGTACAGATTAGTGAACTTGGTGAACTACCACTCACCTTACCCTCTACTTTATTTATCCACCCCTCTCTCTTGCACGTGTGTGTGAGAGAGATCTAACGACAGGCATATGGTCGGTACCTTTGACCTCTCCTAGAGTAAGTACAGTAACCTTTGATGTCAAAGGAAACTAAGTTCTACTGGTGGTAGGTAGGGGACCTAACTGTTAACGGCGCAACAAAGTGAAAACTTATTTTTTTTTTACCTTTTTTATCTGCCAGTGTTCGCTGTTGATTATCGGAGATACAATCTGAATACTGTACTATTTTGGTTGCCATCAAAAACCATTATACAAACACTTTTATGATTATTAAAGATATTAAAAAAATACAGATATTTAAAAAACTTGTTAAATGACAAAAAACTCGTGTAGCCATTATCGTTATTCATCATCATCAACCTCAGTAGCAGTTATAGAGAAAAATTCACAGAAAAAAGTAAGCGCGTGGATGCATTTAACATCCGGTGTCGGACCTGACAGGGATAAAGGATGGTGGAGAGAAAAGAAGCAAAGTTCAGTCTGCAATGACACTGTTCACATCGGGTGTTCACATCATCACCGGCTGCCCACGCTGGACGAGCGAAGGTCGGTGGCCACCCACACAATGTTGCTTGGCAACCCGATAGTCCTGACAACGGGTGGAGGATCAAACACAACGAGGCGGGTGTCAAGAGAGTTTTGAAAAGAAAAGTCACAGTCGACAGATCGCCGACACACGAGCAAGTGGGAGTATAGGAGTCACGTGACTGTACCCGAGCTCTCGTCACGTGACCACCTTCCTAGCGGCTCCGTCCTTTCAAAGACGCACAAAAGCAGTTATCTAGGTTTGTTGACTCTAATCCCGGGTAGTCTACCCCGGTAAGCAGTTCTTTCTAGCTGTGTCGGTTGTTTTTGTGGGCGGAAACAATTCTTTTCGTGTGCAATGCTGTGGGATTGAATAAATATCAAACGACAAAGTTCTCGTCTTGCACTTCCGGGGCTGAGTGTACAAATGTCTCTCTGACTACATTGCCTGTCCCCACCCGATTATTGTGTGGGTGCGCTCGTGCATGAATGTGTTTGTCAATCTGTAAAACATGAAACGATTTCTGTTTGTTTCTTCATCCCACTCAGCCTCGCTTTTTCCGTTTGTGTTGCTGTAAACAGGTATGTTTATGTAATCAACTGTGTTAGTAACAAGTAACTATACCCGAGTGTATCTTCCTAGTAAAATAAACAAACACACACACGAGTGCGTGCTCTCTTAACAAACGATCCTGCTCAACAAAAATGATCTTCGGTAAAACGATTTCTTTGAAATGTTTTCCAGGCACATACAGGTGAACTATCTTTAACAGTCAATTTTTATTTTATGTAGTCACTCGCTTTTTTCAGTCGGTGTCGTGTGGCGAAGTCAAAAATCAGAAAGATTCTTGTAATAATTTGTATATTTTTCTTCAGCCGTACAAAACCAACGCCAGTAGGGATGCTAAATAATTAAAATAACAACTTTCTCATTCTTGCAAGACTGAGAGACTGGTCTCAGTCTCCTGGTTGTTGTCAGTAACTCCTCTCTCATCATACTCATCGTTTCTCTGGTTTTCCCGTTGGAGGCGCCCTGTCATTGCAACCTATCAACCTATCAACCTACAGTGTTTGTTGTTCTTTCAAAATGTCACAAAGAGGACTAGTGGTCCGGATACAGGGTGTGAATAATGTGGAGACAGCCTGACACTGAGCCATCTGTCACAATATCAGGTACACTTGACTCCATGTCGTGGCACACCTGTTGTTGGCGACACAACTTCATGCACCAGCCATCCCGCCTGCAACCTCGTGATCTATACTCTCCTCCAATTACACCAGCCATTGTGGATATTAAAACCTATAATTCCTTGCTGCAGGTCGAAACCCATCGTTACTACACATCGATCATACGACAACTATGTTTATTAAAAAAAAAAAAAATTGTTTTGACTCGAAATGACACAGCTGCTGGTCGTCGTCTACTGTATGAACTCGGTGAACTTTATCACTAATGAGTCTAATATCCGCCTCATCCTTCATGTGGAAAAAAAAACCCAGTCCATAAAAACAAGTCATACATTACACGCTCATCATTTTGAGGATTGTTCAGAGCTCCTCCGACATGTTTCTGCCTCACTTAATTACTCGGTGATTGCAGGTGAAGTACAGGTACTAACATCGAGTTCGTCTGCACATCGACAACTCACAGACTGGGGGAGGAAAAAACAACAACAACAAAAAAAAAACAACCAGACTTTCATCCGAGCTCACCAGGGACACGAGGAAAGCTAACGATGGATCACATCACTAACGATAGATAACAACAAATTCCCAAAAGAAACAGAATGCAGAAAACCATTTCTCTACTCCTCTCTCAGTTCCTCGGCAAGTAAAGAATGATACAACCTAACTTAAAGCTTAAATTATTAATGTAACTACGAAATACATATTGAGAACAATAATAAAAAGACAGTAGAAGATCCTTAACATGAGCAAACTAAAACAAGTTTAATTAGAATAAGTTTGGCATGAGAGGACAGATGCCAAGTCGTCGCGTGCCAGCCACGAGACCCCGCGAGACCCTGTGTGAACTTTGGCGAGTTCCAGCCGAGATGCAGTCTTGATAGACAGTGCGGCCCACAAACTATGGGCCCCTTGGTCCACCCTGCCCTGTCCCCAGTGGCCCATGTTGTAGCCAACCGTCAAAACAACAGCAGTCGAGAGTGATAAACAAGATAAAACATTATGCTTCCTCCCTTCAAGAAGAAAGCGCAGTTTCTGACTCTCCTTATTTTTCTAAAAATGACCGCCCGGTGCCACGAGATGTGAATCAGCGCCATCAAATGGGGATGTTTTTAACGTCCCCTAAGGGACAATGCGCGCGTACGAGGGTGTATGAGTGGCAGAAAAAGCCCACAAAAATTCTGCCCCGGGGTAATTTGCCCTGGATAACCATGGGCACGGCAATGCCCCGCGCATCCGATTCCGATCACCAACCTAGGTTGGTGTATGGCTGATAATGTCCCCGACAAATTATTTCCAGGCATTAAGGGGCTGAGTGGCGAACCAAGCTGCACGTGCACACAGTAACATCACAACAACACACAATAACATCATTAGATAACAATATCTACACACAGTCATACATACAATCCACACAGAACACATACAACAGGCTCAACATCTACTCAAGTCCCCCAGGGACTCAGACACACGAGGGTTTATCACTTTGATGCTGTCGCCGCCTTCATTAACAACATCCGAGACATGTTGCTCTCAGCTGCCTCCTTAGTTCCCTCGACAAGGAAGCGGAGGTGTCAGAAGGAACCTACCCACCCCTCATCTTCTATCTACCCGACTGCCTATTAATATCTCAGTAATGGCGTAGACTCGTCTTTGTTAAAAGAAAGAAAATGAAAGCTGCATCTGGATGGGTGTGATGGGGGGAGACATGAAATCGATGAGATGCGAGTTAACACAGACATAATGAGCGAGGAGACTTACCGAGTCTTATTAGCTTCCGCGTGACAGAAAGTCCGAGAGATGTAACGACATGCTGGCGGACACAATCCACACTACATGAAATGGAGGATATCAGAGTTAGCATTTACAAGAAATGGGGGGAGAGTATTAAATCTGCATTAGCTCAAACGTGGCAGAAGGGATGACCATAAATAAATTCTTTGGACATTGTAAGTATCGACCTACACACCAGCACCCGCCGACAAAGACTGTATATTGTATCCTCCTCTCTCTCACACACACCAGCACATGCCAACAAAGACTGTATATTGTACCCTCCCAGAGGCCAGCCCATACTCTATATTATATCCTCCTTCTCTCTCTCTCAAACACACACAGAGGATGAGAAAGAAAGAGGGAGAGTTTAAAGGATACACGTGCGTGGGTGAATACAAGAAGAATGTCACGTGGTTCCGGACTGAGTTGACAGAGTCCTACAGAAATCCTGGCACAGCTCTGGCATGTCACCAAGTCGTACATCCACATGACCGGGACATGCCATCATGCACTCAGGGGAAGAAAGAAATGCAAGAATCTGACACTGACCATCTTTTTCAGACTTCACAGCAGAGATGGGAACCTTCCGCCTGCAGGCCCTAGGGCCCGCGACATCACGTGGGGCTGATTGGGGCTGCCAGGGTTAGCGCGGGTAGGACTAGAAATTCTGTAAATCTTGGGAACTTTCATAATGCAAGTACAAAATTATTGTGAATCATACTAACAGCGCATATTTGTGTGTGTGTGTGCTTGTACCCACATGGTGACTGCTACACTGTCTGCTAGTCAGCTAATCAGCCCTCACACCTCTGATTGCTAATGAGCTAATCGGCTTACATACCTCTGTTTGATCACGGACTTTTATTACTGGACTGCTGGCAGACGCTTTTTTTTCCAGTTACCTACTAAAACGAAGCAGGAGACGACTAAGCTTCCGGTTTAGTCACATTCTTTGTTCAGGCTCGCCGAGTCTAACAGCGGAGAACTTCGCAAGAGGCTAAGCGTTGGTCTCGGCAGACAGACAGCAATCCACATATACACCTCCATGCTTTGATTGCTAAGCAGCTCATACACCTGTCACCTGTGAGTGGTACTTGGCCCACACACTACTGTTCACCAGCCTGTGACTCGGCAAGACTCCGCACTTAAAGTGAACACAAACAAAAGCTGACGAATTACAAATGCGACAAGACTGGGATGGCCCCTCATCAAACTGTTTGTACATGCCAGCATCCCCCGTGTCGATGGTGCTTCGTCGATAAATGACTCCCCCTCCCTCAGCTCCACATTCCCCTCCCGCAATACGGGAGGAGGGGAAACCACACACCAGAGATCCCCTGTGGTGTAGAAAATGAGCTGAGCTCACGGCTAGAAACAGATTTCACTGGCTGCCGACATCCTTGCTCACAAGCTAACTCTCAAGTCCGAGTGAAAAATACCGCAACGTGCGTGAGTGGGATGGCAGGACGCCACGCGCCGCACCTGTCCGGCCAGATTTTCACAGGTGAAAAAAAAAACTAACATAGTCATATCATTAAAGTTCATTAAAGGCAGTTTAGTAACGGCACCACTCCACGTACCACTCCCCCACCCCGTGTCTAATCAGCTCCGCTCTCATCACCTCAGTGGGTTGATACCCGGATGATACCCTGAAGTTGTGTCGCGCGTGCCTAGGGTGACGGTTACACTTATCGTGCCGTGCTTTTGAACCCTGTTGAGGATGTGTTTTGACCGCCATCACTACCATACTGTGGTAGTCGCCAAAACACACTGACAGTACACAGTTGACTGTGTTCACATGAACAAACAACAGGCTACAAGTTGTAGTGTCACCTTGTCCGACCCTCCATTATCTCCGTACAACACCTGTATGTCAAGTATGTCACTTTATCACATACATCTGATAATGAATAAGAAACCAGGTGGAATGGTTGAGAGAGGATGTCGCGATACAGCGATTAAACAATTAACAAAAGTTTACACATGTAGAGGAATGTGCTCACGACTGTCAACGAGTCTCTAATTGTTTAATACAATGGCGGCAGACCGCGAACTACAAAAGTACTGACATGTGAATGCAGCGGACCGAGACGTGACTATGGTGTACGGCAGTACAATGTAAACACACACCTGGCCACCAAACACCTGTCGGCACCCGCTTTTCATGTCCTACCCGAGATAAGCGACATGATGTTATCTCCGACACCTGACTGCCAACTTTCACAGTTCGCTCGTGATTTCCTTTCTCAAAAATTATTCACCTCATGTAGGATTTGAAAAGACAAAAACAGCGACTTACCGTGGTTGTAACAACTTGTCCCTCCAGGAAGAGACAACACGAGGAGCGCTATGTTCTTTATTCCTCTGTCACTCCTGTCTGCCGACAGGTAGGGCGACACCACTGGGAGTCACACCGCCTACTGCTTCACTCTCACTGATTCTCTCCATGCTGTCCCCCCTCTGTCTCCCACCTTTCTCTCTCTCTTCCCCCTGCCACGACTGTCTCAGTGTGTTTGCCGTGTCACCCAATCCGCCCAGCCATCCGCCCGGCGAGTGGTGCGCCTGCTAACGAAGGCAAGCCGTGCCTGTGGGTGTATGGATACAGCAATAAAGGGCGCGGGCGATACCTTGGCGGCCCTGTACAAGCACACGTGACGATCTATAATGTGGCATCTGTCTGCAGGGTTCACCAGGGTTTAATCTTGGTGCACTGGTTTCTTCTACAGTAGGAAATCACTCCATTCAACACAATCAACTTGCTCCTATTGCTACTGTCGATGCATACGGAAATCTGGTTTTGTTACTGATGTTCTTAATCTTTTCTAAAGCATGAATTTTTGTATTTTATTTTCTTCGGTACTAGTATGTCCTAAATTGACATCAATTATGGCTAACACCAAATATCACATTCTACTTTTTTAATTTTAGGAAGATGGGATTTAGGTTTTATAATAGAACATAACGATTTGAGGTCTGCATGTCTGAAATAATTGCAGTAAAGACACTACTGAGTTAATTATAAAAAGAAAATGCAAAAAACTGTGATGATAGCGGTAATGATTAAAATGTCACATGAAGTAAATGGCAAAAACGGAAATAGTAATCAGTAGTCTCACAATATTCGAATCAGGACTGACTTAAATTTCATATTTCGTTTCATAAATAACCAGCATGTTAGCGTTAAATAACTATAGTAAAACAAATATATGTAAAAACAAAACTTAGTAAAATTAGGAATCTTCAATATTGTCATACATGTATCGCAGCTTTACCCATCTATCTCTGATTCTTGCTAATTCATTGTCTTCCATTACCATTATAAAATCGTCTGAATTATGAAAAATGTTCACAAGGGGCAAAGCAAATATCGAACGGGGGGGGGGGGGGGTTTTAAGCGTATCGCTACATCGGCCTTACAGTTGCACCCCTCTAAGTCGCCCTTTGCCCTCAGCCAACTATAGTGTGACGTCACGTCAGGAGGAGGCGGGAGGTGCGTGGTGTCCAGGTACAGTGACAATGTCCTTGTCACACAGGTTTCGGCACTCGGCTGATGTCGGCGTAACTTTCCTGACGAGGCTTTGTGACTTCATCCTGTGTACACACCGCCAGGTCACGTCACGGGGTCAACGCACGCGCGGCCACGTGAAGTACGTGATTGTTGTGTCAGGTGCGCCTCACCTTCCTTATATCCAGGACCATCCAGCAAAAGTGCGAGTCGGGTTGAAAAACAAAAAATCTGAGCCGACGGCAGGACCCCGGGGGGCGCTGGGTACCCACCTGGAGAAAAGTCAGTCAAGTGTGGAGACTCGCTTTGTTTGTGTTCTACACGGAAACTTGGGGGGTTTAACAGGGATAACGTAGAAATTATATTGTTGCTTTTAGGGATTGCCTTCCGGACAATAGGTCACAGTTCAAAGGGCATGCGCTGTCTGAAAGACACTCCTTTCATCCTCCATTAAATCTCCAAGGTGAATACCACTTTGGGGGTCTCCAGCCGCTGCTGTACAAAGGACGATACCTGGCAGGTATTATTCTGCCACACAACATCACACTACTGAGCCAAGGAGCCCGGGTATTTGTCACCCCTCCCTTCCCGAGTAGTATCTCAGACTACACTCCTTCATTTTCTGTGGTTTGTGTGTGTGTACGCGCGTGTTGAAACATGGGTGCGGCGGTGGTTTGACTCAACCTGTACAACCTCGGCTATGTCCAATCCACACCTGTGAAATATCCCTTCGCCTGTCTAAATTCGTTCTAAACAAACGTCAAGTGCTCGGGGGAACAGCGGTATTTAGTGACCCTCCCGGCGCATGCGGGGCACGTGGCTCCACCACCTGTAACATGCAAAACCTGCACATCGAGTTGGACCAGTGCCGCACATTCCATGGTGGCCACGATTTAAATCTTTAAAAGTCACGTGTCATAAATCACGTGATTCCTCGTTGAGTAAAATAAATTATGAGTAGCTAGAAGTTTACGTTTCCTAAAGAATAAGACTATATCTTCCCTGGATTCATTTTGTATCACTTGTATCATTTATAAGCCGAGGGTTATTTTTAGCCATGACATCAGACAAGACATACATCACACAATAACAATCTCATATGTACAACAAATGGTGACTATGCAGGCCTGACGAGAGGGGGGGACAGGGGGTCTGGTGTACCCGGGCCCGCGGCTGTCAAGGGGGCCCGGCCTTGGTCAGCGGATTTTTTTTTTCTTCTTCTCCTTTTCTTTTTCTTTTAAAGAAAGGTCTAAGGACAGAACACCCAAGCATTACACATGCAGAAGTTGAGTTTGAGTGTAGATATTGAGATTCGAATTGTAAACATACATTATATACTGGGAAAATAATTTACGATTACAAGTACAAGGGGCCCGGAGAGGTCGTCTGTCCCAGGGCCCGGGCTGGCTCTCGGCGGCCCTGTGACTATGGCTAATATACAGATGAATACATAACACTAAAAATATATATAATAATCCGAAAACCTCCGATAAAAAAGGGGATTATTTATTCAAATTTTGAAATGACCAAAACAATTATTTAGGGGGAAAAAAATATACTCTGGTAGGTCTTTAATTCACGGCCAGTCCCATCTCGGTTTCATCGAATTTACGTCTCGGGTCGCAGGTCAGGCGCGCGGGCCGGCAGGCTGTCACTGTTATTGGTCACGGACGACAGGACAGGACGGAGACCGACTTTTCTGGGCGACCAATCGACAGGACGTGTCCAGCCAATCAAAACAAATTGCTTCCGTTTTAAGCCGGTGTACAGCCGGGTCCCCAGGAGACTGGCCACTCGAGACACTAGGGTGGACACACCCAAGCAGTTTCGCCACCTCAGCGCCACCCGCGACTTAAAGCGCACGTGACGTACGTCGATATCCTCCACAGACGAAAGTCAGCGAAAAGTGAAGAAGAACAAAATAAAAAAAAAAAAAAGTCTCTGGCATGGAGCGACGACAGTCGGCTCTGAGACCGCGAGCTGTATTTAGGTGACAGTGCATTCTCAGACATGTGATGAGCTCCACGTCGATATGCATTATTCCCAGCATCCTCAGCGCGTGGTGGGGGGAAAGTCAGGAAGAAGAAAAAAAAAAAAAGAAAGAAGAGAAAAGCCTGAGCGAAGTGTTTTGTTTTACTTACGCCACGATGGCAGCAGCCACTGATTGCATGGCGTGGCGCCCAAGTCTGCCAATTAAGTGCCTGGCCTCGTCTGGCAGCGGCTGCTGATGAGGCAACTCGGCAAAGCCTCCTCCTGATGTGACACTTCAACGTCTGTCACAGCATCGCCCCGCCCACAAGTGAGCTTCACGCGCTGTGGCGCATGTCATCGCGAGAAAACTGAAATTTCGTGCTTCAACGAAGTAACTTAAGAGTAAATTTGACTT
Organism: Pomacea maculata; assembly: GCA_004794325.1. Taxonomy (NCBI): domain Eukaryota; kingdom Metazoa; phylum Mollusca; class Gastropoda; order Architaenioglossa; family Ampullariidae; genus Pomacea; species Pomacea maculata. The sequence goes on from SRHC01002512.1 coordinate 496,622, forward strand.
AGCCACCTTCGTGCTTAGTTAGTATCGACTCTGGTGTGAAGGAACTGACGACTGCTTAGTTCAATGGGGGAGAATTTTTTTTCACGTGATTGGTTACAAACAAAAATTCAAAATCGTTTTGTTTGTAAACACACAATGTGAGTGGTTTTTTATTTATTTATTTTTTTTTTACGCTTTCACCGACTAGAAGGCTTTAAAGTCGTCGGTTGTGTGTAAAGATGGTCACTGATTACAACTTACCTGCATGTGTTTAAGTAAATTAAATGAGCAAAATGATATTAATCCCCCAAAAATGTCGCTAAGATAACTTCACAGACCCTGAGGCACTGGGTCCAAAATGCCATCTTACAACGAACCACATATTTACTCGATCGAAATCTTGCGTACAACTCGTCGTCATCGTAACAGTTGAATGGATTTGTCTCTGTACCAACATTTATTCAGTCATCCTGCAAGTAGTACCGGCTGAGGGAGGGTCATGGTGGTCTAGCGGCACTGGTCGTTGTGGGAAAACAAGTGGATAGACAGCGGCTGACAACACTCAGAACTAGTCCTACCATCTACTTGACTATGAGGCCGGTCTTGAGTGGTGCGACCAGTCCACTCCTCAGTAATTGCAATCAGTTGTTCCTGTCCAGCTCGGAGTCCACCCTCCACCGACATCGAAAGTACTCGGAAGAACGGTATAAATGTTACGGGTAGGGGTTGCCGGTGGGGCACTAGGCTGCATTGCAAAAAAAGAAGAGAGGTGGTTTATCCAGATTTTGGAAAATATTATCTTGTACAGAGCGATATCTAGTCAGAAAAAGTGCACTTAAAGAAAACAAGTTGGCAGTTGGCAGGTTCTCTTAATAAAAATAAAACAATGCGAGTTCAGACCCACAGGTGGTGTTCCCAATGGAGGCCCTGCCTCTACAACAATGACCGGCTATCTAAGCTGATAGCAGCACAAAACTTTATCAACTGCCAAAAAAAAAAAAAAAAAAAGAGGGGGGGGGTACTGCAGTGGATACCCTCACACTGTTGTATTAAAGGCAATGGGCAGGCTGACAGGAAGGCAAAATAAGGGGCAGGATATAAAAGCTTAACATAATAAGCCTCACAGTAATGAAGACTTTTTTTACAGATTCAAACCCCTACCCCTTACACACACAGTCCCCAAACAACCACCATCACCTGTCCAGATTAGAACATGTGACAATTGTCCGCCTAGGACAGGACAACCGACTAAAGCACCGTCTTTACTGTAAACTATATCAGGGGCCATCCCTTATGTGCTCCTGTGGAGTCGAAGAACAACCCGTGGACCATTTCCTACAGAAGTATATGCTTCCTCCAGGACCTGAGGTCAGAGGTCGCCCCTTGCCACCCAGCTGTGCGGTCCTGGGAGACGCTTTGCAGATGACTGACTGCCAGTTTTATCTCGAAAGTCGGCCTCCACGTGAGACAAAACATATAAACCAAGGAGAACAACACGAACATAACACTACGTTTCAGTCAATAAGCGGTCCGTCATGGCTGTTTGTGTCCGAGTGTAGCACGATGGACCACCACGAGACTATGTCGGGGGCCTGTTAAGTTGCCATCAAAGCACCAACAGCACCAATTCCCCCCGGTGCGGGCTCCGGTAAAGCCGGTGTTCGCGGTGTTCAGCCTCCGCATCTTGGCGACGCGTCCCACATCAGGGAGTGCGAGCCTCCGCCATTATCACCACTTTGTCTCGCGTAATTAAAAGATCTCGCGAGATTTGCGCACGGCTGATGACCCGCGCGTGATGCTGGCCGCGAGATGTACTGGGGGGGTTCGTTGCGATCGTTTACGCGTTCTTCCAAGCGCGCGGCCAGCAGACGGCGAGTCCAGAGCGCACTGGACATTAGAGTTCAGTGGAGCGGAGATACGCGGCGTTAGCCTGTGCCGCCGCCGCCGCCGCCGGTACCGCGTCTAGACACCACAAACACTGGACGACGACCCCAGCTCTCCTCCCCCGACCTCTCCCCCCAACCTAGAGGTTATTTATCGGACGCTACTCCCCCCATCGCAAGTCCTCCTGCTTGGAGAGTGAGCTGACCTCAGTGAACACGCAGCTTTGTCGTCTCGGTGTACCCATACACTAGAAACATGTAAGTTGATGGTCTCGGTGTGCCCACACACTGAGCTTTATTTACAAGGTGCAGACAAACAATTCGCCTCGCTTGCTTTTATCGCAATCTCCCCCACCCCGGCATACCCTGGGTATAATTATAGCTGACCCGACAGACACCAGCCCCAAGAAGAAGGTGAGAGGAGTTCAAAAATGAGGGGTCAGTAATTGTCCGTTATCTGCCAGCAGCTGCAGCGTGACGGGCGACGAGAGGTCAACTACATCGACTACATCGCACGACCCGCCCTTTGCGTGAGGTCATGACCCCGAGTACGGCCCCCACCGAGTGTCATCAGTCTGCTATTCCTCCTCTCACTTTGAACAGGAATCGGTTTACAGGGTTTACAACAGGGACTGGCACTTCCTGTCACTATGACTAGTTTATTGCTGTGTTCAGACACACACAGCCAAACCTGATGTACGCATGAGAGAGAGAGAAACAAACTGAGAAGAACTGATAAAAAAGTACACGCATCTTCCCATTTATTTTTTTCTGTTTTTCTTATCCGACTACATTTGTCTGGCATTTTAAATATGTCACCGAGCGCTGGGGCCGAGAGATAAATGTATTAGCACTAATCATGTCATTATTAAATAGACAGTTGCCGTGACATAAATATTTCAACAGTCAGACGTGGAGGCTGCCACCATTCCAGTCGACAATCGTGGCATCGGCAGGTCTACAGAGAGGGCAACCGTGGAAATGTCAACTGAAACAGATCATGGCCTGGAAACTGATTATTCATCAAATGAATTTCTTTTATTTTGGACTCGCTCGCTCGCTCACTCCGATGTCTTCTGTCTGCTGTGACTGGCATGTGACTGGTGTGTGACTGGCATGTGTGTGACTGGTGTGTGACTCTGTGTTACAGGTGTAGCCAAGGCCCAGGCACACCTGTCGATGTTCAGTCACAACACCACGGTCCTGTTTGTGTACTCACCCACCCCACTGTAACTGTCGCAGTTTCGCTCGGTTACACAAGAGAAGAAAGCTTTGTTGTCGTGTCGGCACGTGTTGTCCTTGCACTCAAGCGTGCAGCAGGTTGACTTATTGTTTCACGTGTGCACTACAGGTGTTTGCTCAGCGCCAGCAGCGGGGGGGATGATCAATGCGAGCTGTGAGGATACAGTGGCGACTCACCTGTACAACTGTACAACTGTACACAGCACCCCGACACTCAGTGTCAACAACAGGGTTGACAAGAATACAAAGCACACGTCAAGTACTAGCTACCCACAGTCAGCAACTATTAGCACCTAAAGAAGACACTAGTACCCCGCAGACATCAACTGCTAGTTACTAGCTACCCACAGACCCACAAACAGGTAGGCTACACAAGCTGAGACATCAACTACTAGCTACCCACAGACTAGGCTACACAAGCTGAGGTGGACGATCACGAGGACGGTGCGCAGGTTTTACTTTTCCCCGACTCGTCACACGTTCCGACAGTTGAAAAGGGAGCACAGACACACATGCATTATTAACAAGAACTGTGAAACAGGTCTGTGATCCCAGGAGGACAGCAAAGCTGGGGTCACTACAGGGGTAGCCATGCTATGAAACGTGCCATCAACCCAGGGTGGTCAATGACACCCGCCTGTGGGGACAGGAAGAACAAAGAACAAAAGCTCGAGCATTAAGTGTTGAGTATGTCTGGGAAAGCTGTGGTGCTTTGCATGCTGGGAGGAGCTGGCAAGTGTTTTGCAAGTCGAAGACTTGTGCGGAGGAGGAACTGTCAAGTGTTGTGGGAAGTAGTTCGGGAGGAGCTGTGAAGTTGTTGTGTGTGTGTCGGGAGGAGATGGGAAGAAGTTTGCACCCCGCCACGTCCAACTCCATTTTACAGCAGACCACTTGAAAGAAGAAATAAGAGCTGACCGCCTGACTTATGGACGAAAGGTGGGTAGAGGGAGTGGACTATGTCGGAGGTATAAACTTCCGTGTCTGCAGTTCCAGAAGGAAAGGCCGTGGGAGGAGAGCAGACGTGGCCTGGTGTCCAGGAAAGTGGACGTTTAGTGAGACTTGGGGCGCCGTCTGCCAGCGGAAATGAGAAGCTAATGGAGTGTAAGCATGGGGAACAGGCGGTGTTATTGCCCCCTGGTCACGTGGTCTTCAACGTTTGGAGGTCCGTTGGTCGGTTGGTCGGTCGGCGGTGTCACCAGACCACAAACAAAGCCTTCGGCACTTTCATCTGATAAACTCTTGTTTACTAATAATAAAGGTGAGTCCTGAGGCTCACGAGGAATATCTTGTAAAATATGTGTACATCCGCATCTCAGGTTGACTGTTTTTGGGGTGATTAGCAAGCGTTTTCTGGTTTCTTTGTATGTGTGTGTGTGTGACATAGTGGGAAAAAAGACGATCAAAGTGAAAGACAACTGATTCGAAACCAGGGTAGGTTCAGTTCGATCCTCTGGAAGTCTAAGAGGTCAGCGATTCAGCAGTTTAGAGCTCAGTAACTCACTTTACCACCCTCTACAAGTCACCTACCTTACTATCATCTCACCTCACTACAAACAACCTGCGACCCTATTCTCATTGTAACAAGGAATAAACTAATTAAACTAACAAGCAACTACTTCACCGCACCTACCCACACTCACTACAGACACATCACCTAGCTCACTAACACCTCACCTCCCCACATCTCACCTAGATCACGTGACCTCCACTACAACCACCGTTTCTCTCCTGACAAGCGTGTACAAGTATGTATAACTATGTAGAGCTCAGTAGATGATGAATACGAAAAGAATCCAGGGCAATAAGTCGGAGATTCGGACCTGACCAACAAGACAAGAGAGAAAACTCAATTTACCTGGATAAAGTTATCAGCACACATGTCAAGCAGGTAGACCTACCTCGTATGAAGGTCCTCACAGCAGTGACATCACTTTACAAACGTTATCCTTTAAATAACTGTTTGTGCGCACATACACGTGTACGCATATACAACGCGCTACATACGCGCACGCGCAGACAGAAGGCGACTAAGCCTGTTCACATCGTTTTTTAATCAATCAGATGTTATCGGTTGTGCAATCAACGAGTAGAAATAATGAGTCTGAAAAGCGGCGACAGCTGCTGTGGTTTCTATGGCACGTGTAAGCGCCAGGACAGGTATTGAAGCCCACCTTTTGTGCCTCCACCACCCGGCCCTCGTTAAGCCGCCATTCGATTTCAATAAGCAGTTACCGCGGTCACACCTTGCTGACAGGTCTGCTGCACATACCTGTGCACGTCACACGCTGTCCTACCTGTGCACGTCACACACTATCCCAGCACACTCCCTGTGTCAGTCCTCACTTTTTCTAATTTCAAGTGTCCTCTCCTCTTGTGGGGTGGAGCGGGTACAAACAGAGGAAATGTTAGACCGAGTGACCATCCGCTTTATGCTCTTCCGGGTAGAGCGGGAGGTGTCACTGGTCATTGGGGTGGGCTAGATTGATCTCACATCCACACTGACGGAAGCACAAGAATAAGAAATCAAGAAAAGAGAAAAAGAACGAAAAAAAACCTATTGCAAACGAACGACAGAATGAAAAAGTTTGCAATTAAATCTTATTATATAAAAATTCTATAGAGCAGTTCCATATAATAAACTGAATTTAATCCCGTTGTATGACACACGACCTGTCTCTCCCTCTCCTGGGGAGTGCGAATTGTGCTCATGTTGAACACACTACAAAGGAGACAACTTAGTTGACAGCTACAACCGCTAGGTGGCGCTGTATCACATTCAGGAAATCACGGTGACTGTCGCTGCAGCGCCAGGTGAGCTGATGCGCTCGTCATTCATGCATCCCGCAATCAATAAACGCTTTTGCCGTGTCCTGGTATCGATGAACAAGCCATTACCTGTCCTGTGTCTAGTCCAGTGAACATGGCGGTTGTCTGAACATGAACATGAACATGAACACGCCATAACTCCACTCAGTCTCTTGTCAACAAACTTGTGATAATCTTAATTCAGTTTATTGTCAATGAACAACTACAATCTCTTGTCATTATGTCATGCATCTCAGGATATTGTCAGTGAACATGCTGCAATATGGTTGCTGTCTGTTGACACGATACTCATCTCTGTGACAATGAACTTAACAGTTTTACCTGAGAGACCTGGGGCTTCTGGGGTCATCATGCACCACTCAGCAGGTGTGCATCATATTGTGGCCAAATGGTAATAAAGTACAGAAAACCGCAATGGCGTTTGAAATAAATATTTTAAAAATATGAAAGCTCTTTAGAAAAAAGGTGCTCGAAGTCTCAGAAAGTAACAAATGTTAAAAATATGTCCAGCAGTGTGGCTCACCCTTAGTTCTGCAATGACATGACATTTGTTCACCTCAAGCACAGAATGAGATTGAACACCGCGGGTCAGATGAATAATTAAAAGATTTACACACATGCAAGACTGTTCACCTACCGGAAACTTTTTTGTGCGCAATCTTGATCATCTCAGTGCACTGTATCCCTCGGGACGAGTTACCTCTCCCATGGTCCTCAGGGCGAGTTATCTACCCTGCGGGGTGCGTCGCACGGGTAGCTCTGGCGATAAAAGCAGTTGTTGACAGGTGACAGTGATTGTGTAAACACACGCACGTTGGCTACACACCAACAGCTGACACCACCACGTCGACACGACAGCTGACCTGCACTGACTGCCAGTACCTACAGCTGCCCACCGCGCAGCCCACGCCGTACCTACATCCCCTACATGCACGACACGACGACGACGACGCCAGCAACACTTACAGCAGCCGCACGCGCGTCCGTTGGCTCCGCGGGGCCCTTCAGGTGCGCACCAATGCGTCCGCGCGTCCCTTGGCGGTAGGGCGAGACGAAGCTGGTGTGCATGACCGTTGGTGGGTGGGGTGTGTGTGTGGAGGGGGACAGGTTCCCATTGGCGCTGTCTGCGAGAATGCCTCATGCCCGCTCTACCCGGCTACCCACCCCTCTAAGCGCCACAATGGCTGGCGGTCTGGGGAGGACGGAAGGAGGATATAAAAGGGAGCGGGGTACAGACAGAGACTTGTCTAGAGACACCCGGATGGTGGAGGCACTGCCCTACACTTGCAGACCTGCCCACCCACACCAAGGATTGCACGAAATTTCTTTTGTCTGCATTTTCTTTACACGACCTGGCAAGCTGTTTACCTTTTTCGGGTATCAGGCCAGTTTATGTCTTCAAGCTACAGGCTGTCTCCCTCTCTCTCTCTCACACTTAAATAGGCGCGTGTCTGTGATGTCTGTTGTGTGTTCAACCCCGGCACCGCTCACCCACCAGTGATGTCCTACAATCATCTGGGTCTCTAGGGACAGCGGTCTGTGCGTCTATGTGTCTGTACGCCGTCGCATTAGACGGTCAGTAGTTTTAGTCACGATTTAGTCACGATTTTAGCCATTATGTATACACGTGTATACTCGTGTTTGATTGATGTATTTCGCCCACTCTTTGCGAAATAAATGTTGACAAAACTAGTTATGGCATCGATGGCTGGCTTGCAACTTTGTCTGACGTTTGAGAATGAAACCTGTTGGTAGGGAAAGGTGATGAAGGCTCCTTGACAGGGAAACGCTTCAGGACATCTTTACCTTCCTGTCAGAAAACCTGTTTATCTGGTTTACGATTTTATGATGTGGCGATTGTTACTCAATGTATTTGTGTTTACCGAGTTGACTGTTGTGAAAGAGAGCTCACTACACCCTCGAACACTCCACATGCGAACACGTGGTCTCGAGTGTTTGGAGGTGTGACTGAAGTTTTGTCCGCAGGTGTGCACGGAAGTACGAACAGACAAACGGATACTTGAATGAGATTAATTAATAAAGAAACAGGCATGTTTATGAAATTAGGAAATAGACACATGTAGCATGAAGTAAAAATAGAGGAACATGTGAAATATTAGGAAAACGACTGACTAATACAAATAATCAATCGACAGAACACAAATTAGTGACTAGACAGAAACAAGTAGACTGACACACAGCTAGTGAGTAGACTAGTAAGACAAGTTAGTGAACACACAGTTGTGATTAATATAGAGACAGACATGAGATTAATAAGACAGGTGTGAACAGGCTGACCCCCGCCCTTACACCTCTTACCTACGTTGACCTATGACGTGAGGAAAGAACAAAGGTTGTAGCGGCGCTGTACAAAGCACCCTTCATCAAACCAGCTCGGAGCTTGGTGTCTTCTCATCTTCTCATCAGTGGGTCTGTCATTTGGCCTTTTGACTTATTGATGACACCTGCCTTGTGACCCTGTAAACAAAAAAGGGAGGGGGAAGGGGTAGGGGACAACGCCCCCTCGACAAAGATATGGAGGGGGCAAGAATGTGATGGTCGTGCTGTCAGCATGGAGTCTGCCCATCTACCCCAGAACCGAGCATCTCACTACATCAGTGGAGTGAAGACGGCGGAGGACTCACATCTCACTCCGCTCAGGACCGGAGGAAAGAAAGGCCCCAGTGTGTCGCCCAGTGCATCTAAAGGCCACGCATGTAAGACACACGGACAGCAGGCGGGAGGGAGCGAGCGGAGGAAAAAAACTAAGATGAGCGGGAAAGGAAGAGTCTGATACTGCAGCCACCGTTGTTTTCTTTTATTAATGCAATCTGTTCTTCACATTTTCTAATGCAAAGCCTTGTCAAGAAGCCAAGGGTTACCTCTCGGCAGATCGCTTAGGGCTTGTAGCCAGATAGACCAGGAGATAACCGCGCTTTGCACACCCGGGGATCGATCCTGCAGCTGCAGCCAACGACAACACCACGACAGTCTGCGACCGCGTGCCTCTGCCATCACTCAAAGAACAAACTGGGTGATGAAAGAGACCGGACAGACAGACAGACACGTGAATGTAGGAGATATACTATCCAGCTAAAAATTTAAATGTCAGCGTGTTCGCCTCTCCGAAGTTACACGAAGACAAACACTACTCGCCCTCGCTCACCTGAGGCACGGGACAAAAATGAAAGGAGGAGGAGGAGGAGGAGGAGGAGGAGGAGGAGGAGGAGGAGCGAGGCTCGGGTGTAGACCAGTAAGGGGATGCTATTAGCTGGTAGATAACAGGGGCGATGTAAGGGTGCCAGAGGGAGGCAAGTTTTGTTAGCCTGTGTGCGTGTAAACATCTTTCATTTTTGCCTGTGGCAGCGAGCGGAGAGTGTTTTTGTGGACCGAACAGATAAATATCTGCCGCTACTCGCCTCCTCTGTCCTTTATTACCTGACTCCCCTCACCCCTGACTTTTATGCCTCGTCCTTTTCTCTCTCCGCTTACCGCTCGTGTACACAGCAGATTTATCAGATGGCTACATTTTTTAATACAATTTCCCTATTTTGTCATTTGCCTGACTAATGTATGCTGCAACAGCTAAGAAGGACTTGAGCAGCCAGAAAAATAAAATGGAAGGATCGGGTATAAAATTAAGAGAGAAATACAGAAGAATACAAAAGAAGAATGGTAAATAAGAAAAAGAAAAAAAAATACACGAAGAAAGTAAGAAAAAATGAAGCTTTACGAAGGGTGGTCAAATGAAGGAATTATACATCCAGCAGGAACTCGATCCTACCCGCCAATATTCTTACCGAACTAGAAACCTTAGGTCTTGCCTGCAGACTGTCAACAAGACAGGTGAGAAGATATTCCAAGTTCTTCAAGTTAGTTGCAGTTTGTTGTCATGAGTCGGATATTCTTTCAAATATTGTCATCAATCCCTTGTCTAAAGGTTTTCTTCTTTTTGTCATTATCAGCGCAGACGAGATCATTTCTCGGAGAAATGATATATCTCAGAATAAGAAATGTTTATCGATATTAAGGAAATACTGAAAGTTTCAACTTTCTGGTATTTAAGGAGAGATAACATAATTCAGTATAACAGCAAGACGAGTCATTTTCCGCAAAACTTAAGAAACACAAGTACATGTGAGTGATCGCTTGAAGAGGAGAGAGAGAAAGTATGGATGTGATTTTTCTTCCAATACGAATTACAAGTCACATTTTCTGTATGTAAATATACTTCTCAATTACAAAGATACATCTCTGGTTTAGGGATGGTTGGAAAAGTGCTCCTGACCGCGACCTCTCGGTTCAGGTCTGTCGTGACAGTAGGATGCTCGTGACCCAGGGGCACGCCCTGCCTGTGAGGTCACGGGGTTATGATTAACCTCACCCGACCTCCGCCTCAACTCTAGAAGCGGGTGGGCGCCATTCCGTGCACCTCCAGTGTCTGCGAGGTTTCGGCAACACAGGATTCTCCTCTGGAAGCCACATCACACAATTCCTGGGAAGCCCTGGCCAAGCTGCTCGGCTTGTGGATTCCATCTTTGATGGAGTGAAGGGTTGGGGTGGCTGAGGGTGGTTCGTAGGGGGACAGTCGCTGCAGGCAGTCACAACTAAAGTGCTTTGCTGTCGTGGCTCTCATCGTCATTCTCGTTTCAAATCTCCTTCCTTCCTGTCCGTGTGTGTGTGTCTCGGGTCTATGCCGACCATATCAAGACTGCATGTTCACCTTTCAGTCTGGACCGGCAGGTCCAATATGGCCACTTCCACACTTTCGTCTCCAGACGATTTTCCGTGAGACTTACTCTGGAGACTGAATGTGTTGGTAACCCCCATGCCGACCTCGAGTCTTCGGCGAAAGTGTTCGGAAAAAAAACAAAAGGTCTTTGAAGGGCAATCTTCTGCTCGGCGGGGGCGGAGGGAGAGAGAAGTGCACTGTAGGTAGTGGAATGGTGGGCCACTCGCATCTCTGGGCAGACTTTCTGCCGCTCATTTCCCCAGACACTTCCCAGTTCCGGAATCCCATGCACCGACCTTTGCCCGGGAGCAGTGGGAGGCTCTTGTGGTGGTTCGCACTTGGAGTCAAAATGAGAACTAAATGGTGTGAATAAGGAGGAGGAGGCAGAGGTATGGTATGGTGAGGTATGGAGGAGGAGCGGGACACCAAATACCGAGGCAACACTAGAAACATGTTGTCTAATCTTTCTCATATTTTTGCGTGTGAGTCTGTGTATGTTGATATGTAACTTTGAATGCATGTACAAGTGTGTGTCTATGTATGTTGATATAAATGCATGATGCATATATGTGTGTGTGACCGCATGTCAGGTCAGCGCGCAGAGAAAGAGAGAGAATACTTGATCAGACATTATTTTCTCGCGAAAAATCGGATTCTATGATCGACAAAGACTTGGTGAGAAAAAGGAAGAATGAACACTACAACGAAGTCGACTAGTCTCGACATGAAACTCCTACATATTACATAGTTTCCTATATACTCTGATTTTAAACATCTTCTACTCGGTCAGCAAACATCGACAGAAGACGAGCTAATAAAGCAGGAAACGGTCGTCTTCTCGTGTATGTGTGCTACCTATCTGGGTACGTGGATGGCTAATTTACAACTAAAAATAAAACATGATTAACTGTAACAATGGGAAATCCTGAGAGCTAAAGAATGGAGATTGCCCATTAGACGGACGGCACCAACATCAGACGGGTGGCTTGCAGCAAACGTTGTAAAGTCGTGGACTCGGGTCTTTGAGGACCTTCTGGGCAAACTGTATCCCAGCTCTCCCTGCCACTCTGACATTTGGCTGAGAAACGTTTCAAAATTCCTTTAATCTCAACTGTCTCGAGAGGACAATACAAGAACTAATTTATGTTCTGATTAACAATAAAATCAGGCGGAAATCTGTTTTTGAAAAAAAAAAGAGACTAAACGCAGGTAACCGATATTGAAGAAACATGGCAGTAAGGGTTTCTTCCTCAGCCTCGAACGACGATGACATTTGTTGACAAAATCGTCAAGCCAGTGGTTCCTAAGTGACCGATGATGATGGTGATGATGATGGTGGTGATGACTCGGGGTCACAGCGACACGATGCTGCTATGAAAGCCAAGGTCTGCCCAAGGTCCAGTAGAATCCAATCGTAATTTTGCAGCTGATCGGGATGAACCCTGTGTCAACACGGGGGATCTCGAGACCGGAACTAAAGCCAGCTGTTTGCAGCTGTTCGGTGCCGAGAAAATTATCGCCGACATAAACTTTTGGATTTCACGCCCAGACTGTGTGGGCCTAATGGCGATGTCACATTTCCAATAAAATACGCCTTTAACCTTGCGGCGGGGCCGCTGTCTCTTCCGTTGTCTTTTATTCGAAGTTACGACCAGACTAGTGGTTAGGGGGGAGCAGGACGAGGGAGGGGTGGGGAGGAGGAGGAGAAGATAAGCGAGTGCTGGTGCCGACAGTACACAACCTGAAGCAAGGAAGTTTTTACTCTTGCAAGACGCACCATCTACTTGGAGAGGGTTGAGAGAGAGAGAAAGAAACAGGGAGAGAGAAAGAAAGAGGGAGAGAGAGAATGGAAGACTACAGGAGTGGGCGAGCTGTGTAGTAGACCATGTTATTCAATGGCTGGTGGTGCGCAGCAGGCAGACGAGTCATTGTTTGTGTTCATTGGCTTGTATCGGCAGTGTGGCCTGGGGTGAGTCTGTAAACCTGTCTCGCAGCCCAGAGAAAAATAACACATGATAAAATGCTGGCATGCCACTCCACGATACCGTCTGCCAGGGTAGGGTAGGAAAAAAAAAAATAGAATACGAAAATTAATCTGAGAAATGAGAGAGTCGCCGGGGGAGAGACGAGTGACTTGAGTGCGGGTGTGGACTAAAATATTATTTGTAATATTTGTTGCTAGCAGACCATGCATCTCATTCTTGGAGCGGGTAGGGTACGGAAAGGTGTTTGCTTGCGTACCCACTTGGTGTACGAGGAATGGAAGTGCCTACGGGTGTCGATAGGAGGGCGGTGTCTAGACTGAAGTGCACACCTGACCAACCACACATTAGTCAGTGGAGTCGGTACCACAGCCGCCAGACCGTGTTTCGTGTGCAACCAGACGTCACACAGTAAGGGACGGGGTGAGGGGTGGAGACCCGAGGTCCGGGTGTTGGTGCCGCCACAACAACGGTCTCCAGGCTGTAACGCATAATGGTGATGGGGTGGGGCAGGCAAAGGTAGCCTCGGCGATGACCAGAGACAACACGTGGCAATAAACCGCAATTTTCAGGGTTTGCAACCCACGTGCAAAATTTGCAAAGACACAGGGCGGTCTGGTGGAACAACGATTAGCGTTCGTCACCAATACAGTGAGGACTGGTGGTTTCGGGTTCAAATCTCGCCTGGGACACGCTGTTCTTTTTTTTTGTGATGTCTGCTTTGCCGTGATTTACGCCTTACTTGTTGGTTCGTGGTAAAATATCAATCCTTCGCCACCCTGACTTGTGAAGACAGGATGCTCTTCCCTTCTCTTCCTGGAATGAAAGAGACTGCGTGAGCTGTAGAATAGTCGGCTTCCTTTTACTTCTAACTTACATCAAACAGAATGGCGACACTGTCGGAGGAAAGATGTGTTGGCCTGATATCGATGTCAGGTGTTACCCATGTATTTTTGATCAAAAGCATCCTGATCACATAAGCAGGGATATGGCCAAAAGAAACATTTATTGAAATTGGCCCGGCGTTGGGCAGAGTCTTGTCCGCGAATCGAAAGCTCAATCACTTTCAAAAGTTCATTAAATATCTCATGAGACACGCGCAGCAAGCGCCGGCAGTCATGGGAGGATGTTGCTTGGCTTCATCTCCCACACCTCCTTCTCTCTCTCTGTATCTTTCTTCTGCTTCCTCGAGTGAAAACGACTGCGGTAATCAAAGTTAGCCATATTCTTTACTCCCATAATCCTCTCCGCCAGTCTCTTCTATGCACAGGAGCCTCTAAAGAATGATGGATGGAACAGATGACTGAAGTCATAATCAAATGAAATTGTACAGAAAAAGAAATTAGAAAATTTTTTAAAAACATTCATATGTGATTTTTCTCTCCGCCCAACAGTTATTGACAAAGAGAAGAACTAATTGACTCAAACTTAAGTAAATTAAACAAGCCACGAAGTGCATCCGACATTTGTCCCGACCACAGCTGGAGCAGTTGCAAACTGTGGAGAGGACCGGCCATGGTGTGCATGTTGCTTGTGTACACAGTTTACACAACTGTGCGTGCAGAGTACACATCGGTGCCCCGGGTGTATCATCCCTTGTCCTGAGACCAGTTCCCTTCCTGCAGCTCGCAGACATCTTACTCTTTCTGTCTTTACCTCGAGGTCTGGCCGCCATAATTATTTACATGGCGCGAGCGCGAGTCTCGTGCATCACGTGCATTTGTGATAGTTTGCACCAAAGTGTAACACTTTAGCATCGTCAAAAAAGGAAAATTGTTTCATCTGGGCTTTAGCTAATGCTGTTAGAGAGTAGAGAAAAATGGAGGTGGGAAAACCCTGACCTCACACATCTAACAGCGAGAACAAAGAAACCTTTGCTTCCATCCGGAACGACACGGAGAGAGCATGTGTATTGCCGGTCACTAGAGTCACATTGGGCAGACGACAGTCTACACTGCTTACAGGACGAGAAAGCACGAGAAAGGACGACAGTGTCGATCAGTGGAAATGCCCATCGGCACCAGCTGGAGTGTCCTAAAGACGATGGTCCAAATGTTTTGTCTGCCACAGTCCGCCTCGAGTGCTTCACGACTTGACTCCAGTCTCGTGGCTGTGTGTTCGCCTCTCCTACTCGCCCTCTGTCTCTCCACCCCAACAAAAATTATTTTCCGGATCGGGATTCCATCACGAATTGTATCCAGGATGCTGCTCGCTTACCCACTCGGAGCTCCCACGCAGAATCACGTGACCTGGAGGAAGAATCGCAGAAAGTCAAAAACTGATAACTTTTCTCCCCGATGAGGAGGCGAGTCTGCGTGACAACGTGCAACACACGAAAATTCTCGAACTGCCAGCAAAAACTGTTCTCAAATAAAGCCATCTCTGGGGTTGCCTCGGCAAGAGAGACGCCGATGCACATTCCCCAACATGAATATTTGAGGATGTCGGCTGGAGGCAGTCCACTTGCCTCAGACTGTGAACATCATTACCAAACCAAGTGGGGGCCCTGGGTAACAGCCCTGGAGTACACCTTCTGACCTTCATTGTCTCAAGCCTTGCCAACATTTGCTTCATTCCATTTTTAATCAATTTCTCCCCGCGGCCACAGAAACTCGGGAAACAAAGTTTAAAATTTAAATTGTCTTCTCAAGCAACAAACATCACTTGCTCCGTCTTATTTTCATCTCCTTTTCTTCACCCTCACCCCGACATTTTTCGTCCCTAAAAGAAAAGCTGTATTGACGAAAATATGAACAATCCTTGTTATCAAATTATAATGGAAACATTAAAATTATCTCATGCTGTCACGCCAGGACAAAATTTAAGAAAAACTGTAAATACTCTAAGGAATGAATGAAAGTTCTTCCAGAAAGATATATTTTGAAAGAAATAAACAAAAACGTGAATGTTATGAAATCATCAGTCGACTGATAGCAATGATTTGAAGGCTAACCCTGGTGGAAAATTGGTTTCAGATTGCTTAGATTGCTTCATTACAAGATGATATTTTTTCAAACCTGAGCGAATCATTGTTCCATTCGCGAGGGACGAGTGCTTCAATATCGTGATTATCATCTAGTTAGGGGAAGAATAGTTCATTGCGCGCCACCTCGCGAAGGAAAGCTCGCTGATGTATCCACTGGGTGGTATTTGCTCGGGTATTGCCTTGTCTCTACCCTGATGTCAGAAGTTTCAATGTCCATCATCAAACTTGCCGTAGTTTGCCAAATGGATAAAGAAATAAAATATAATAACAAATCACGATTCATTGTTGTGATGGACTAACGATGGCGCTCGGGTCCATCAACAAGCTGGTGTTGACTCGGGTAGGCATTTAAACAAGGGGGTGTAGGGGATACGTGGGGTTTGCTCTACACATTCAATGCACTTTGTTGTTGCACGTCACCCTGGCAAAGTTCTGCACGTCACTGACGATAATTGCTACACGAGCTCCCAAGGAAAGCAACAAAAAAATGTGACTGTCAACAACTGCGCGCGAGAGGAAGTGACAAGTATTTTCGGCTTAGTTACAGCTGCCCTCCTGGCCACCTTCAGGGTTCCAGAGTGTTGCATAATGAAAGAAAAAGGGAGAGAAAACTCACAGTCATAAACGGATTGTTTAAAGCGCTTACAGCGCGTTTCCAGGGTTTTTGCAGGTTTCAAAAGAATTTCAAAACGATTTCAAAATAGTTGTGTGCTAGTGACGTCACGCTTGTCCATCGGTGTTCATCAGTAATTAGTAAAGCGATTATTTCGACAGGCGAACAAATGGCAGAGTTAGTTTGTTGAGATCACAACGACCAGACACGTTTGTCGGAGGAATGATAGAAGGAAAGGTATCGTCTATTATGGTTATAATCTGCTTTGGCAGTTTGGAGAATGCATTAGCAGACTTGCATTAGAGGTCTGGCCATGATGCGAGTACATTAGTGGCCGTGCTACCACAACTACGACCGCTGCCGCCACCAAGATGGTGGTGACTGTTGAGGACACAACTTGCAGACTTCAACTCGTGCCTGGGGAGAGACACTGGAGTTGTTTACACCTCCATCTTCCTCCATCTTACCTTTCTCCCGACTGCTCTCTAGCCTCGGTGTTAGAAGGGTCTACAGTACACTCTACACTCTAGCTGTTACTGTAATCATCTCTGAATGATGGCACTCACATGCTAACCTAGCGCCAGCTTCTTCAGTTCAAAAACAACTCTGAATGTACTGAATAAGCAAATAAACAGCAATAAAAAAAATTGTCGAAACGATATCTGCTAGATCATCGTGGACAGAGAAGATGAGAAAAAGGATACTTTGTAGAACATTTTCTGATTTATCGCATTAAATAAAGGTGGATGCTTCTCTTAGTCTTCATCTCTCCATCTGAGGCACCAACAGACAACGACACAGGTGTGAATATAACCCAGAGAACTAACTGCCATAGTCCCGGCGACAGCCCGAAGCTCACAACAGAGAAACAGAAGACAAAGCAAACCCTGGGGCAACGTTTCACTTTACTTTGTCAATCAAGAATATTTGCTTGTCATTTTATTCATATTTGCACGTATGAAGGAAAGAGAAAGTATCAGATGACGGAAGGAAAGTCCAAAGAATGAGGGTATGCTACAAGTGCAAACCAGCTGGCACGTGTCCTCCTGTACTTCACGTTGCATTTAACAGTTTTAATTATCTTTTCCGTTATGTATGCATAACAGCGACCTAACCTTGGGAAAGATGCACTGCATGTTTACATTCCATTTTACAAAATAATATCCCATAATTCATGTAGTTCACAGAGCTTGCCGACGCTCCAATTCGCCATCTTCACCCGCTTTTGGCAGATGCGGGACATATTTTGAAAGATATTAGTTCTTTTAACCAGCTTTAAAAAGTTGTTGTTCCCCACATATTTCTGCCTTCCATTTTAAAAGTGTCCAAGTTGTACATGTGAGAAAAACTGCTGAGCTCCTGATGGACGGGGGAAAAAAAAAAGACATAGGCCACACAGGTAATTCTACATGTTTACGGTCTGTTGCCGAGCAGGTACCTCTTGTGCCTTAGACATGCAATTACCATAACATGAGAGGCACAGGTGCGAGCGGCTGCTGCTGCTGATTATTCAGGTGGCACAGTTCTGTCTCAGGTAAATCACAGGACTGCCACACAAACGCGCTGTGGTGAAAACAAGAAAATGTCAAACAGTGTCTACAGGTGGACTGGCCACAGGAAGTCACCACAGTTGGACTGTGCAACATCATTTGGACAGGGACACTTGGAAGCGGTCAATTCACTTTTGAAACAGTCTGTTCTTGAAAAATATTTAAATATTTAACGAGGGGCTGTCGGCAGCGTGCAGGTCTGAGACATGGTGTCGGCACCGCAGTCAAGCAAAAGCTGGGAAGGTGGAGAAGGTGGGGGAGGCAAGGGAGGGGCTGATGGAGGACTGTGAAGAGTCTGCGGAAAGACTGGTGGAGACCATGTTCAATCTCCACAGTCGCATCCTCCACGTCTGCGGCCGACACGTGGAGATAACTCGTGTTGTGACTCCCACTTTCTCGTACACAAACACTCGGGGTTATCCGAGCCTTCAGCTGTTGTGTCTGCCGCTGATGATGTACGTCGTCTAAGGCGCAGGAGACGACGTGCAGCAAGAAGTACGGCGACAGCAGACTAGATAAGGTTGAATAAGGGGAGAGAACTACCTTGTTGTCTCCCTTAGGACAAGCTGTTCTCATCCTAGCCACGTTAACAGGAGCATTACATGTCGTCGTTATATATATATCAGTCTGCTGTATGATATATTGCGTTCCTCTCTATGCATATAGATATAGGTTATTGTTATGTAGGTAATACGCTGATTTATTGTGTAAATACTTTATCTGAATCTCGGCGACATTGAAGGTGTCAAGTGAGAGTTTGTGTGCGTGTGTGTGTGAGAGAGAGAGAGGGTTGAAGGCTATGTAGATGGAGAGAGATGGACCACAGCATGGTGGAGTCTGTGAAGCCGGAGGTAACCTGTATTTATCTGGCGCTGCTGTCGTCTGCAATAAGGCTGCGAACTGTCCGCTCTGTTGCACACCGGTGACCACGGTGCTGGCACGGAACCCGTTATTGACCGATGAACAGGCGGCCGGCCAGCGTATACAGCGCCACCTGGGTGTACTCAGCTCCTACAGGGCCCGCCACCCAGCAGCAGAGTCGCACCTTGCAGGGTGGGGACAAAGAGTTGTCTTACCCCTCCTAACACACACACACTTCCTGAGTTCCAGAGAAAACTAGGAATCGTTTGTAGATAAAAGGTTAATATTGACATTTTTTTTAACTTTTCCGAATTTTTCTTTAACTTCAATCTACATGGAATTTCCTTTCCGTTCACCATGCATTCCCTTTATGTCTGAAGACAACAGCAATGAACATGTAGCGAATGTCAAGCGAGTAGATACAGACATCAAGAAATGCAAGACGAATGATGATAAAAAGCAACATGATGAGAAGCTGTCGGGAGCTGCTAGCACGTATCTTGACGAGGCAATATTTCAGTCAAGATATTTTCTTTAAAATGATAAAGGAGGAGCTCAGATTTCAATGAAATGTTCTGCATGTCTCAATGTTAAGATGTTCCCTCCTTCCTGCAGGAGAAGGCATCGCCTCCATCTGCTGCAAGCATGCGACAGGACTGACTGTCAGACTCCATCATCCCATCCCACCTAACAACCTCTAGTCGCCGAGAGATTACCTGCGCGCACGTGAGGTGGACCTGATCAGGTACACAAAGTGCAGACTTCAAAAGTCGACCAGCCCACGAAGAACCTAAATTAAGAGACTAAATTCTTTGTTTAGCGACATGTAGACGAACGTAGGCAGTTGCTTTTTCCAATTTAGTCATCGCTAATGGAAGGTAAGATGCGTGGGTGTGCAGTGCTCCCTTAGGGTGTGATGGATAGACAGGAAGTAGAAGAAAAAGGGTTAAAAACAGAATGTATAAATCTGGACAAGCTCATTGTATCGGGTAATTTGTAGCGATACACACCACACACAGATAACTGTAAATCCTTCAGTCTGGGAACATCCAGGTTGACCTTTGTGACTTGTTTGTTACTGACTTCATCGTCATAATTGTCTTTTGTCTTCTCCTTCTAATAATAATTACGAATTTTCTAGTAAAATAATGTCAGCTAAATTATTCAGTTTTTTACAAGTTCTTTTGAATAGAACATTGCTCACCTTGCAGCAAGTAAAAGGAATGCTCCACCAGCAACGTGTCACCAGGATGAAGTCACGTGTTAGTCACGAGATGCAACAGCCAGACTTGTTTAGTTTCTCTCCGGTGACGACACAGACTCGCCCGAGGGCTGCGTCTGAAACACAAGAAGCGAACTCTAGCAGCCTCCCGAGACCCTCGTGGTTTAGCGAGGTGTTAAAGTGACAAACATCCTCAGCTCATCTCGGCGCTACCGGCATCAGCAACCGTCTGCGCATCTCTCCGTCCTCACCTCGTCTCTCTGTCCGTCTGTCTGCCAGTCTGTCCTTCTGCCAGTCTGCAAACACCAGATTCTCCATTCTTTCGTGACTAGCAGGCACATCGGAGTCGGCAAATGTCAGCCAGGGTCGCGAGTTAGTGGCGGAGACTAGCCATTAGCGTGGACAGCCGGGCATGCGAGTTCCAGACCCGCCATGTCAATAGTTCATTGAAGTGGACAGCTGTAATCTTGGGCAAACCACACCAACACCCGAGTGCAAAGCCAACTACATTTCGCATAAAACTGTTGTAGCTGTTGGCATTTAATGTTTCCGACGAAAAGATCGAATATTTGCACGCGGCTGTCACCTTCAGTCATGATCATAAAGTACGACTGGCAGTTGGTGAGGTCAGGGCAGTGCACTGGCTTCTTGATAAAAGTCACTACTGTGCCCACTCCAGACATTTGTCAATGTCGGTTTATGAATACCATGCGAGGACTATCGTGTTAGTTGAAGCAAAAACTCCTCAGAACGAGGAAATGCCAGGTTATCTGTTTTAGGAGCGTCTCCAAAAAAACATCAAAAATTAGTTCACAAACCCCGTTGAACTTTTCATTCCTGGTCTTGTCACCTGTCCTTAGTGACTTCAGGATTTTTTTTTTTTTAATATCATTATATCTATAAGACATTTCTTTGTAATTCAGCAGTAAAAACATAAAATGAGTCAGTAAAACATTCCCCAAGGTGAGGTATCCCCTTCTGTCACAGCAGGCAATGAGACCGTTGGTTCGCACCACGACGACATCGACGATGACGTGGAAGACGAGGATACGAGCTCTGAGAGAATTATGTGGAGGAGAGAAACAAACAACTGGCAGTTAGTCCTGCTCTGGCACCACTAACGGTCTTCAGTGCCTGTCGACAAGCTTTTTTCTTATCTCTTGCCTCATACACCTGTCAGCATCCCCTCCTGTCGGCACGCGTGTACTTCGCACCTCACCTTTGTATCAGCCCCTACTCCAGGGCCAGGACCTGTTAGCAAACCCGCTGACATCCTCCCTCTCACTGGTGCTGACGGAGCACGAGGTGGCAGGGGCAAAGTGCAGGAAGGACTACAAAATCGAGCGGAGCTTTCTGTGGGTGGTTAGGCCTGTCTCCTGGGACAGACCATCGTTACTCATTATCTCCCCCACACCCCCACACCCCGGCCTCCCTGTTATCACGTGTGGACAGTTGGAGGAGCAAGGAGGGAGAGGGAGCGGATATTGAAACAGACCGGTGTCCACACCATATGGACATCAATGTACACTGGACGGCACTCCTTCAAGACAAATGTAAAGTCTGCAAGTCAGAAGTACTCCTGGATGTTAGTATGTCGACAAGTGGGACGATGGGACCAACGGTAAACTGTTCATCAACATCTGCTGCTTCGCTCTAAAAAAGGAAAACGTGTCGGGTTGGTGCTCCAGGGAATCTGTGTATAACAGGGTACAGCAACCACCACATGCCACCTGCTAGTATACAGCTCACCTACTAGTGTACTGCCACCACCACTTAAAGCCCACATCACACCTACTACTGTACAACTTCACATCTAGTGTACGGCCAAATTCGTATAAAGTGTGGGGCGATGTTTGTGTGGGGAGGAGGCGATAGGGATGGGTGAGTGAGATTCGAGCACTTTGCAAATTCTCCCCAATTTTTCAGAACTGCTTCCTTACAAAACATACTGCTCGTGGATCCACATTTTTTAAAAAAATCTTCTGAGAGAGAGAGATGCACGGGGAAGCACACTATCCTTGTCTCTCCCCTTTCACTCAAAGCACTCTGGGACTTCCCTCTTCCTCCTCTCCCGGCGCTGCTCTTTGTTCTGGTCAGCTAGTCCGTTGAGCGCTGACAGCCGGTCAATGAAGGGAGGTCACCCGAGTAAAACCATGTTACCCTGCATCTTGGAAACACATCAGGTCACAGAAACCCTTCTACTATCTGCTTGTAACGACAATGACCATTGACATACACAGGATACACTTGACCTGTGACTAAAATAGACTTTATTAAAGATTGTCTCAGGTACGATGTACGCTTATCTCTGTACGAACACTTTTACTGCCAGTTTTTATGAAATAAAAGAGTTGTCTTCTACATTAATGACAGTAGCAGAGTAGCAGTGAGTAGAGTCCATGTTGTATACTGGGCGGCTCTGTGAGTAAGCTCGACCTCAAGACAAAGGTCAGCCTGAACCTGCAACCTGTCGTCAATGGCCAAGACCGAGAACTAATCATGATGTGTAATCTCGCGTTGAGTGGTTTGAGGTGTTAGAAGTGGACAAAACTCTGCAGAATGAGCTCTTGGATTGTGGAATTTATTTTTTTAAATCATTTGAAAAATTCCCCTACGTCTTATACGTGTATACTATTAAAGGCTTTTAAATTATATGACGGTTTTATTGGTGACTAGACACCCGGATTAGATGAAAGTGCTGAGGATCACGGTACATCGTCAGCTCGGTGCATACCTGGCATTCACCTGTCACAGAGTGATGAAGCATAACTTCTAAGATTAACTTACATCCTCTAGCGCGCAGCAACCTACCAGGTTCTCCTGTCTGTGTACAGGTGAGATCCACATCTTCATACAAAACCCGATGTGCGAGATGTGTGAAAGCGGGTTGTCGCCCCACCTCATTACAACCCGCCAGACGTCACCGCCGTTTGTCACCGTCGTCAGTAGACGGGTGGCGTGTGAAAGTCGAGGTATTTAGTCGGGTGTGCAGGTAATTTGCAGCCTCCACCATCTTGGTGCCAAGACTTTTCTCACCCTCCTTTTTTTTTCCACGGAGTTTCTATGATGCGAGTCAAGCAGCGAGGACTTCTGGCTGCCAACCAGTACATTTCGTATTCCTCCGGGAGTCGAACTCCAAACACTTTTTGTTCCTTTCAGGATGGTACGCACGTTCATGACAGAAATTCATGAGCGCTGGTTAGGACACTTCCGCCTCTTTGAGTCGTCCAATCAAATAAATTATGGTTTGGGGACAGGGGATTCGATTGTTTGCCGCAGCCAAATCAGAACGAGGCTCACACGCAAAAAAAAAAAGAAACAAAAACGAACTTGCGTGTTCCAGCGTTCTTTCTCTCAGAGACACGCAGACCCAAGCGCGCTCACATACACAAATACACGTATATATATATAGAACAAATTGCTCCTAGAATCACTTTCATTGTAGACATCCACCTACGCAGCTTCCCTGACTCTAAAATGTCTTCTTTTTTTAGTTCTCTATAAGAAAGAGATGTGCAGAGCAGACAACATCTCCGATAATACTTTCGATAATGTCTCTCCCCATAGATGGGTTGGTTTAACACCGCGAGGCTTTCTACCCTCCACGGAGGGCACAAACTAGATACAGATCTTGCTGCTGCCCAGAAATTAGTTCCCTAAGAGCCCGTATCAACTATATCAAACTGGAGAAAAGCTTTAAACCCCATCCATCATGGTCTCGGTCAGCACCAACTACCGCACTGCACGCCGGGACAAGTCGTCTCCCAGTACTCACACCCTCGACAGCGTTCACAGCTCGGACCTAACGACCACTAAGACGACAGTGAAAAGAAGAGATGGGGACCGTAAAGGAAAGCCAGCGACGACGATGAATGAGAGGGTTGGGGGCTTTTAAGATGATGAGAGCCGGGTACAGGGCCGCCGCCCTACGTGTGCGGACTCCAGACGAGGGGTTGGTGATCAAACGGGCGGCACTTGACTTGCTTGTTCAGCAGCCAAGAGAAACCGACAAATGTGCAAGAGAGGTGAATTCTAATTAGGTGAAATTTAATTTCAAAAAAACACTGTGGGGGTCTGGTTATGGTGCTTGTGGACTTGATTAATTTCTTCGATTTTTTTTAAACCGTTTACCCATTTGTCTGGTCGAGAGAAAAGATACAGAAAAACGGGAAATCTGAAGGTTTATCAAAAAAAAAATTTTTTTAATTGAATCTTTTACAAAATTCTGTATAATTTGATTTTGATATTGTACATGAATTGTCTATTTTAAAATGAACATTATAAAAATGGAAAGAATTATATTCCTCCTTTTCGTATTACTGTTAAGACCTCTGACATTATTATTATTTTTGTAAGATATGTCTTATATACAGGACATGCTACCTCAGTTCAGAAATCATTGCTAAACACAGTTTGTCTAGACATGTGTGACGCACTAATCGCAAGGCGAGACGCCGCACGTCACTTTACATCGCCGTACGCACCAAACGGTTGTCACACAAACCAAGATGGCGTCCTGGCCATCACGTGCGGACCTCGGATGAACTCTGACCTCTCTCTTCCTTCTCAATGGAAGGTAGAGTCGACGCACGCCTGATCCCCTCCAGGACCACCTGGATGTCCACACACTTGCAAGTCGCCATTTTAATTAGCGAGGAGAACTCTGAAGTATGTGACGAGATCACAGACACTATGGCCACGAACACCAGTGGTGTCATGAAGACATGATCACTAACACCATGGTGATCATCATGATGTCCAGGTAAGCGCAAGGCAAGCAGGAAGGAGCAGGAAGCAGCATCTGTGCAGCAGCGATGTTTGCCAACATGTCAGGTGGACGCCCCCGACTCACCATGGGAGGACAAATCAAGGAACAGACTTCCCCGATGATGACAAATCAAGAAACCAACTCTTTTAAGGACAACAAAGTAGAGAACAGACTAATCAGGGAATAAACTAAAAAAAGACTTCTCAGGGGATGGCAGAGCAATTAAATATGAAGTAATCAGGAAATGGTAAATCAAAGAGCAGAGGAGAGAGAGCGAAGGAGCAGAAGACTCGTCAGGGGATGTCACTCCAAGTTAGTCATCACGATATGACAAGGCAGGGAAGCGACTCATCAGGGTAATGGCAATGCCAGGAGGAGACAGGCCAGGTCAGTGACAAATCAAGGAGCTGGGTCTGGCCTCGAGCTCAGGTGACTCTTGTCTTCAACAGCCGCCATGTTTCTGTGAGAAGTCTTTTTGTCTGCAGGCGGCACGAGCACTCCGTGAACTCCGTGGGATCCATTCCCGATGGAACACAAGATAAGTTGGGTTATGTCTATCTCTGTCATAGCATTGGCTCAGTTAACAATTTGTGAGTTTGTGTCATTTTAAACGGTCACATAATCGCATTATCCCAAACCACTTGAAACTTTCTGATATGTTAACAATATATTTTCCAGTCTTCTTCAGTTTTCAAACAGCCTCGTCGTGTGCCAACTGGCGCAAGAGAGACTCAGTGCTAATGTTTTTAAAGCCTGCCCACATATCCCTCCTCTCATACCACCTCCTGTTTCTTTTCATCACAAGAACATAATGGCGGCTTTGTTTGAAAAATCATTACACGACACGTGGTGGAAACTGAAGTGAAATGGGGAGGCGTCAAATTGTTCGATGGAGCAGCTAACAAATCAAAGATATTTCCTGCGGCTCCATCGGGCGGCGAGGGATTTTTTCCATTAAGTGATCGCCGAAGTGCCTACGGACAGAGGAATTACGCATGCCCGGCCAACTGAAGCCACTTCCTGCACAGCCAAGAAATCAAACGGCCGCTTCTGAGGAGATGGCTAGAACCTGGCCTGGGGGGTAAAATGGATCACAAGACATGGCCTCTATCCTACCCCTCCCGCACCCGCTCCCTGTGGTATGAGGCATTAATTAGAGACAGCATCGGGTCGGCGTCATGTTCGTGTGAACTTCTGACCACTGACCCGAGGAACACCGGCCTCAACATCGCCGTGACCTTTTCGTTGGATACTGAGCTCTACTCACAATTTATCAGCCTTTGTCCTTTTCTTCCTCTGTAGAGATAATGAAATTTTAAAAGTCAGTTTTTTAGGCCTCGTCATTCCAACATACACCTTTCAGGTGTTCAAAAGTGTTCACAGGAGGGACGGAATAAATTTTTTTTTGGTATACAATGTCAGACCGTCCTGTCAGACAGTGTCGGACTATTCATGCAGTGTCAAGCTGTCCTGTGTACAGTCTTTGTCCTCTGCACCATCACCACCTGTCTGTGCCATTGCCGACACAAGCTGTGATGCTCTGAAATTTCTGGAACCGTCAGATTAATGTCAACCTCATTATTTCATGGCATTTCGACAGAAACTAATATTACTCAAATAGATAGATATGTTTTTTTATGACAGAAACATGGGAGAAGGGCAATGGTACAGCTTTCAAGATAAATGTATAAGAATATAGGTCGTCGTAGCGCGAGACTGAAAACCACGTACACCTTACATCTACACCTTCTGTCTTCTCACGGTTTCCATGAGATCATACGCTGAGTCGTCTGTAAAGAAACCTACTTACTACAAACGTGAGTCTATGATTAATTAGCTCGAAGTTGCTGGTAGGTTAGTACAGCCATGGATGTGTACAGGTGGATTGCTGTCTGTCTGCCAAGAACAACGCTTGCGAAGTTCTCCGCAGTTAGTCTCGGCGAGCCGTAACAAAGACTGTGACTAAACCGGAAGCTTTGTACACTCCTGCCTCGTTTTAGCAGTTAACTGGAAAAATCGTCTGCCAGCAGTTCAGGGTTATTAATTCGTTGTACAGCATAGCTCCGTCACTAATTAGCTGTACAAAATTATTTTAAATAAAAAAAAAATAAGTGGACGAGGTCGCATATGCTGGCCTATATTCTCACTTCTGATATTAATTGAGGTTGTAGTCAATCCTCAAGTCTCGAGCAGATTCTAATAATGCGTTGCCATGGCAGCGAACCTATGTGACTTCTCAGAAACGAGGTCTTGGCAGGTATGAACTGTGATGAACATGTATTTGATGAATAAACTAATAATGTTTGATCAGAATTGGGAAATTACAATATATTTTAATAAATGCGGTCCAGTCATTTGAAATAACTAGGAACTCCGGCCAGCCTCTTTACAGTTCAGTCAAACATGAATAATCTTAAAACCTCATTAACCCCCACACAGACGACCAAGAACCTCGGAAATTTACTCGCAACCTAACTTAATCAACTTTTTAAACCGAAGTTAAAATTAACCACTTCAAAGAACTGGTTTACACACAAAAAAAGTCGCCCTCGTTTCATAAAAATTACAGACTTTAATCAGAAAGAAAAAGTCAAGGAAACAGATGAGAATTAAAAAAAAAAAGTGTGTAAAACTATCAGACGAGTAATCAAGCTACAGAGACCATGCCCCTTGTAGTGCCGGTGACCCCCGGAAGGCCACCCAGAGATGCTCGGCGAGGAGCAGTTGACGGCGCAGGCGCGGAGCGGTGTGATAGCGCCGCCACCCGGTACAGAGGCTGGCGCCGCCACTTTGATGCTGGCCGCGTTAACGGTCTGTTTTCTCGGCGGGACAGTTAACCCTGCGATCGATGAGCAACATGCTGCAGGACTGATCTGATTGAGCGAGTGTGGGAGGATGGGGACGAGAGGAGGAGAAACGCAACTGCCGATCTCTCGCTCGGTGTCTGTATCAGACGGCGACATGCAAGTATGTAAATGTTTGTAGACAAACGCCGCGCGGACGATCCCACAAACAGGAGAAAAACATGGCGATGGGGCTTGAGTTTCATGGCAAAAATCATCAGAGGGAGGAATTTAGAGTCCGAGAGACTTTTCTTCATCAGCGGAGAGTTGACAGAAAGACGACCGGGGAGACTGGGACTGGTTTCTGCTGCTGGCTGACTGGGAGATGCTCGCCGCACACAGGGTCGAGTTCGCACGTTGTAAATTGCGGCGACGACGACGGCGATGACAAGAAACATGGCGTGTGGAGCTGTTGGCGATTGGAGGCAATCGGAGGGCAGTAAATCCCACGTGAGGACAATTAGCGGTTGTGGTGGGGAGGGGGAGTCGCGAGTTAAGCCACGTGCAGATGTAGGAGCAAACATTAAAGGGGCGGAAGTGCTGATAAGGCAGCGCGTGCACAGCTCCTCAGATCTGCCAGTCGAGTGCACTAGAGAAGGGGAAAGAGGGTGGGGAGAGGAACAAGAAAAGACGAAGTACTTCCGGGACTTTCGTCAGCTCTGACCTACCCTTGGAGAAGCGGGTGGTGTGTGTGGGGCGGGTGGAGAGAACTTGAATGATGTTAAAACTCTCCGGACAGACTATAGGGCTAGTCTTGTGACAAGCTAACGTAGGTGAACACGGGGTGTGAGGAGGGACATTCACTCCCATGCAAGATTCAGGGTAAAAATAAACAAACAAAAACAAATCATCAAATGCATGGAAAACGTAAATGACATGTACTGCGGCGTTGTCTTGGTGACACGAAGGGTCTAAATTAGAATTAATAATTGCGATCAATCCAGACTTATGGCGGCCCTGTGTGGGATGACATCTCCTGCTTGGGAACCCATTTGGATGCCGCTGTGCTTCTGACCTCTACACTTTGCGGATGTGAACAGTTTGATGACACTGTAGTGTCTAGCCACGGACGTGT
The DNA here is from genome assembly GCA_004794325.1 of Pomacea maculata. Classification (NCBI taxonomy): domain Eukaryota; kingdom Metazoa; phylum Mollusca; class Gastropoda; order Architaenioglossa; family Ampullariidae; genus Pomacea; species Pomacea maculata. The sequence goes on from SRHC01002512.1 coordinate 525,184, forward strand.
ATAGGTGGACTGCTGTCTGTCTGCCGAGACCAACGCTTAGCCTCTTGCAAAGTTCTCCGCTGTTAGTCTCGGCGACCCTAAACAATGTGACTAAACCGGAAGCTTTGTAGTCTCATGCCTCGTTTTAGTAGTTAATTTGAAATGTGGCTAAACCGGAAGCTTTGTACACTCCTGCATCGTTTTAGTAGTTAACCGGAGAAAAATCGTCTGCCAGCAGTCCAGTATAAGTTCGTGGTCTGGCGGTATGAATCCCATAATAAGCAGAGTGCTGATTAATTATTTTAACACTTTTAAGAAATTTAAGAAATTTTCACATTGTTTAATAATTTATTTGAAAACATTGTGGAACTAGTAATCATGTCCATAATAAGCCAAGAAGAATAAAATGTGTCAAAGATAATGGACCACACCAACACGAGGGTACAGCGTGGAACAAAGCTGAGGCCGCCCTCCCCATCACCCACCCACCTCCAAGCCATCGGTGTTTAGGATGACTGGCAGTGAATGGTCGTCACGTGATTAGCCAGAAATCGATCTCTCACACACGAACCATGCGTGCAAATACACACGCATACTCATACACACACCACTGAGTAGCCCGCACTCACGTACACGCACACACGTAAGCACGCGAGCACGCGCACACACACACACAGAAATCTTTCTTTTGTATTAGCTTGTCAAGTGCTGGAGCTTCTCCGCCATCCATCCATCAAGTGTTGGACTGGCCTGGCACATCGTTAAACCTTGGTTTCATCGGCGCGCACAAAGAGAACTGTCACTCACCCCGTCACCCCTCCCTCTCCTCCCTCCCTGTCCAGCCTCTCCCCCCCCCCCACATCCCCTTCCCTACACACACGACACAGTTACAACAAAGGTGGACGAGGTGCTAAGACCACAGCGGGTCGTAGGGTCACAACATAAAGCAAGGAACATGTCGCCACTCGAGACGGACCGCAGTGTGGACAGAAGCCATATTTGTTTTATACTTCAAGCCGTAGGAAGGAAGGAGCGTTAGAGCTCGTGGTTTACAGGCCACTAAAAACAACAGCTGGCCCCCAGCACGCCCTGCGCCAAACTGTTATTGCTTCCACCATCTCTTGACGATAGGCTGAGGCTGCGAGTAGGTCGGTGCGTACGCGTGCGTGCATGACACAGGCAGTCACGTGACATCAAAAGCCTTTAGTATGTTACACCTTTGGACAAATCAGGGATACAGACACACACATAAATTAAATAAAGAGAGATTTCGTGTGTGTGCTGAGATTGTATGTGTGTACCCACAGTAAACAAGTGACTGCAAGTAGTCGAGGCATTCATTGTTCACCACCATTACATTGTCTACAATTTAACAAACACGAAAAGACAATCACGGCTGCATGCCTCTATCTTCATTCTGGTAGTTTCCAGCCTTGCCGCTTCCAGTCCAACGACAAGAGAAGCAACCCAGGTCTTGGACTGGTTTTAATTTTTTAAAAATTCAGTTTTAAAGTTGTAGTAGTGGTACGCGGTGAATGAAATAAAGTACTTTGGGATTTAAACATGTTCGAATTTGTTGTAGAGTGATGAAATATGCTTTTATGTCCTAACAAAGACACTCATGGGGCAGATTTAATAGTTGAACAGTTTTGTTCACCATTCACAACATACTCATTCACATTCAGTGAACAGTTTTGTTATATTCACAATATCCTCATATTTGGACTGCTATATGTCCTGGAGAATTAAAACACTGTAGAACACATATCGATAGGCAAGAGTGGTCTGTTTTGGTAACAAAGAAGTGTGCAGGAATGAAATTGTTATTATTATTTAGAGTACAGTGTTAGCAGTGTTAGCTGTAGAATGGTGGCATGTGGACTATTTCTACGAACGAATGCTGGCCAGGCGTCCAGAAGGACACAAGAGTTATTGGGGTGGCGGTCATGAGAAGAAAGCTGCCGCCGTCACAAGATGACTCGATGAAACAGCACCACAGCCCCCCCCCCAACCCCTACCACAGCCCACCATCCCCCTCCACAGGCCCTCACCCTCCACCCCACACCCGCTGACTCAACCTTGACCCTGCTTGAGGCAGTCATCCCGCTGGAGAGCTCATCGAGGTGATGAGGGAGCAACATGGCCGTCCCACCGGCTTCCAGTTGACCGCTAAGAGCACTATGCGTTCCACAGTAAGCAGACAGAACACACATTGCGTGTAAAGTTTGACAGACGAGAAAGAATGAAGTATAACTTCTTACAAAACAAAGATTGGCAATGATAAAAAAACAAAACAAAAGAAAAGTCAGCAGACAAAGAAGTCATAAGCAAACGTTCGCTCACACAACTATATCAAGAAGCATTTATTGTATCAATTTTTAAAATTTAGTTATTAAATGTATTTAAGTCCTGTGAAATGTATTTAAGTCCTGTGAGCAAGAATTTTTTTAAAACTTGTCGGCAGTATGAGTATTTCTCTTTCAAACCCAGAATCGTCTCAGCGCAATACAATTAAACACAACACCCTTTTCTCTCTCCAAGGACTAGACACATAAGAATGCTGGTTGCTTTAAAGTGAGATTCAATTGTCAGTCGGTTTGGATTGTTCCAAAAACGATCCCACGTGACGAGCAAACAACAATGGCAATGGTGGTGATGATGACAGTGCTAATGATGATAATCACATAATGCCCGACGATGAAAATGATGGTGACGACATTCGTGGAAGTAATGACAACGGTGATGATGATTGAAATAAAAGGAATAAAATCGCTGCCTTGGGTGTGACCTGACCCGCAATCATGTCGGTCTCCACGACTCTCCACCAAGACCTGGCCACGCCTCACGCTTCCTCGAGTCCGCCTGGGAGCGGCCTCGTTTTGAATATTATCCTAATATTGCTGTTTCTTCCTATTTTTTTTCCTCCCTTCCCTTCCCGCGCTGCTTTGAAAGAGGAATTTGGTTAGGCCTGAAGATCGCAGGCACTTGGCAAAATTATCTGCATGCACATGTCACGACTTATTTTATGAAATCTTGGTACAGCGCCATGGATTTTCTGGTTTGCTGTGGGAGTCGCTGGCGGTGATGTGGTTTCTGCACGAAACGCTCGGGCAACGAACAGCTCTGATCAAGGACTGACTCCTGCCTCCCTTGGCCTCCTTCTTTGAAGCTGGTGGACCCTGGCTGCAAGTGCCCATTACTGAGTCCATGTTAGGCGCAAGAAACAGGACAGACAAATAGTCTGCAACCTTCATCTTGTGACCTGAGAAAGGCAGTCTCATTCTTTCTTCTTTTGAGGGTAAAAGTTATTATCAAGGAGAGTAGTTCAGGCTTGTCACCATCATCTTCTAGCGATCCAAGAAGAGTTGATGATGTACAATTTTTTTTCTCTCTCTCTCACACAAACTCTAACAGAGAATGAGAACCTGTCTCACCATTATTGGAACATGTTTTGCCAGGACACTAAGGACACACAGGCGTCCATGTCGCTGCCGGCTGCTCAGCTCTCTAGGATCTGTGCCCCGAACGGTTGACAAAAGGACATGTTCAAACAAACGGGGGCCTGCCGCCCTCAAAAATCTATTCCAGACTGGGTTAGGGTGTGGACACCACCAGACTGGTGCTGCTACCTATCGACACGGAGCAGTAGTGGTGCTGACACCAGTGACGCCCCCTGCACGTCACGACTGACCCCAGCTGACCTCCATCGTCTTGCAGAGAGACAGCATCTGCTGGTGAATCGCATCCTCACGAGTGCTACAAGGAGTAATTTGGGGGAACTTCATCAGTGCTTACTAACAAAATATCATTTCGAAAACAGAACTCTGTAAATGTTTAAGCTACGTGTGTCTGTCGGTGAGTGTGTCTGTTGGTGAGTGTGTCTGTCTGTGCGCAAAGCCACTTGTCTTCCCTGCAGTCCACCGCAGCATCTGAAGCTGCGCAATGAGCATGCGCAGTCAGCAGAGGACCCCCAAAGGCCAGTAACTAGATCACAGAGGGAGCTTAATTCGGAACCAACACGCACGAGAAAACAAAGAGAAAGAAATTAGCTATTACAAGTAATCTCTCTCCACCCCCACGCCAGCCCCAGGCCCAGGCTCCCTGCTCCAGGCTCTCACACCCCGGCGTCTGAATCGAAGGCCGCGAGCACAGCGCCGCTGAATAGGAGATGAACGGCCAAGCTCCTCCAGTAACTATCGCCATCACACAGTCTACCATTCGCCCTCCTCACCCCTGTACATCCTCCCTCTCCCTCCTTCCTCCCTTCCCCCACCTCACACACACACCACCCGGGTGTCTTTTATCTTTCCTCCACGTTTCGTTGGTCTTTCCCGACTTCTATGTGAACCCGATCGTCTTTCTGACTATCGTTTCTCTCTACCCCACACTCGCCTACCCCCCACACTACACTTTCCTGCAGTCCATGAAGGATTTATTACCGTTATATTGTTACATCTTAGTGTCTCAGATACAGAGACATCTATAGATATACCTACTCTACCAGTCAGGCAAAAAAACAAACAGGTCAACATACAAACACGACCACTATTGCACACAGATTGTTTGTTAACATTTCCCTGTCTTTATCATAATTTTGTTTGTAAAAGAAGAAAATAAACACCATCTCAGGCTTCCATTGAATGCTATGTATCAGACTTCCACTGTATCAGACATCACATGACCGAGGTATCAGACTTCTCATGGTTGTGTGTTATTATGTTCGCTCTACATCGTGTGGTCAGAGATGGTGAGAGAGGGAAGAGAGAGTGAGAGAAAGAATGACAAGACATGATGCGATATTGTGAGAGAGGGAAGAGAGAGAGAAGGAACGAACGACGGAGACGAGACATGATGCGATATTGTGAGAGAGGGAAGAGAGAAAGAACGAACGACAGAGACAGAGACATGATGCGATAAAGCAAATGAGGATCAGGAGCAGAGACTATATTTTTCCTACCATCCCTAGCTGACAATGTCACTTACATCACCACGCAGTCCATCAGCAAGTCTAATCGAAGTAAAAGACTGGCCATATAAAGCAGAATTACTCCATTAGCGTCCTGCGGTGAACTTGGCTTTTGAAACACATAAATTGCATTCATGCATTATTCAGGCAAACAGCGCGACGCACGGATAACGAACTATTCCCCACTTCTCACTATCCCCCCAAACTCCCTACCCCAACTACACCTTTCTTTTTATTCTTTTTTTTGTTTTGGACAGAGATGAGGTGACGGTGGTTGTTAATTACGATAACCGTTTTTCGTGTACAGGAGAAAAGAAAAAAAAAGGAGAGATGGGAGGAGAGAGAAAAAGGAGTTGGGGAGGAGAGAGAAAGAGAGGTGAGAGCGAGGTCAGACAGTCGAGTCCCGATCGCATCTTTATCTTTGATAGACTATCAGGTGCAGTATTATGGGAGACACCGTCGTCTTTTTTTTTTTTTCTCTCTCTCTCTGCACGTGCGAGCCCACGCAACGGTCGTAAATCAAGACACCAGTCCGACTCGCACTCCAAGCCAACTTTCTGCATCAGCATGCATCAGATCGCAAATCCCGATGTGTTGTTTTCATTTTGTGGGAAGGTAGTAGGGAAGGATACCCCTGACAAATCGCAAAAGTCCTCTAAAGATTTTTTTTACCCCTGCTAATACCAGATTCCTGTCTGTAATGTCTGAGTTTGTTTCTTCGCGTTTTTCTCTCCATCCTCATGTCCTCCGCTCCTTATGGTCACCTTACTCTTGGAAGAAGAAGTTATTAGTGTGTTTTCTCGTCAGTCCACCTTTCTCTCTTTATATTATTTCTTATTAAAAAAAAATATCCTATTATCTTTTTTATATTATTTTATTGTTAATTGTTTTGTTTATTTATAGCAGTAGACCCCTTGCAAACAAAATAGTTATAAACATAAATGAATAGTGAAGACATATTTATGTACATATACTTGCAAAGTATCAGTGATTATCTAGGTACATGACATCTGTTTTGTATTCTTTTATGCTTCTGCACGTGTCTCACCTCGGGTACACTATCTACCCAGACTGAAAGTACTGCTGGCGTGTAATGGACTTTCCAGACTGTCGGTGTAGTCTGGCACCGGTGTGCAAGTCGGTGCATTTACCACATCCTGGGCGAGACAATGAGCTTTTCTGGTGGAGGAGAGGAGCGATAATTTTGGTGGGTGGCTCACACGTAGCAGGGTAGCAGACTTCCGGGCAGCCTCGTTCTGGCTGTGTCGTGTTCAGTGACATTAGCGCCATGTTTACCACAACATGAGACCAAAATAACGAGGATCATTACTTGAGATAAACGCAGCTTTGAAAGACAAAGGTGCAATAAATATACATGATAATAAAATGAAACTGGTGTTTGAAATGCTCGGGTTCCAACAATTATTATAATAATCGTTTTTGTTATGCATTAAGTTTATGTGAGACACACGCAGAGCTTGTGATCGTGTGGGGGTATCATAAGGTGACTCGTGCTCCCCCACTGCGCACACATAAAGCATGAATCATTCACCGCCGCAACCGTCACACGGGCAGTTCTATGAATAAAAATTGACTAAGTTCCATGGACAGGAATGATGAAAGTCGCCGATGACAAGAACACTCTGGACACGCGACATCAGGGGCTGGCACAGACACAAAAGTTCCACATCCGCACTGTTGTTTCTCCTTCTGTCCGTGTCCTTATCCTTCCATTTGTTGTCCATGTCTTCTTGGCTCAAGCGCTAAAATCACGGTTTCTATGAAGGTGAGTAAGTGATATACAAATCACGGGTTTATTAATATTATTACAATACGTGTTGAACTTTGGCTTGTGGGTGGAGGTAGATGGCAACAAATACCAATAATATTTATGCGATGAGTACTTCTAGCAAAGACGGTAAATAATAAGACTCCCCTACTTCGAGGAATTTCGTAAGCACGAGATCGGAGTTTAGTCCCTTTGCTCCTCCATGCTGTTTTCGATTACGCTCAGTAAGAGAAGGCCTGGCGGCAATTAACTTCACAAATGCCCGCCAGATAGAGATCTTATTGTTCAGATTTCCATCTGAAGAGGAAACTGAGTAATATTTTATTTACAGATTTCAACAATGCAATATTTCAATTAGTCGACGAATGCAAACAAGACCATAAACGTGGATGAAATGATGGGGCGAAGAAACTAAGGATGCTAGCAAAAATAGCGGCTCACTTAGGATGTATGTGCTTCATTTGTTGATGATTACAAGATTTCAGCATCGCTTGCATTAAAGGAACTAAAAATGTTTTCATTTTCTGTTATCTTCCATCAGACAAGGATTGAGGATGTATCTGTTAGCACACCAGTGGTCGGGGAGGTGGATTGGTGCTGGATGATGTAAGAAGCAGACAAATGCCAGAATTTTATGATCAGAAAGTAAAGACAGTACATGAATTGTTCATCTTTTCTTTTGTGCATCTTTCTGGTTTTTAGTTCTTTAGCTATATCTTCTTTGCTTCAGGAATATTACAGGACACCAGCAGCTTATGTCAGTAAAAATAATGGATTTCTTGGTCTGTTCTAGAGCAGAAGCTGGGAGTTGATCATCCTGCAAGCTGGTGCAATTGAATGATTATCGTCAGTCGCCGTCTGGACTTAATAGGAAAAACAGCCAAGGTATTTTATATTGGGGACTGCCATCTGTGTAACAAATACTTTCTAGTCAATTCAATGTCTCAGCAGAAAGAAAAAGATTAGTGTGGACTGTTGTTCCTTCTTTGATGTTCCTAATCGACCGTTGGTCTCCAGTTACCAAAAAAACCAAAACTAAAGGACAGATTCAGCACAAAAGAAACTGTGCCTACAAACTGATGCCGATACAATTACAGTTTAAAGCAATACAATTCAACTGTGATTTTTTTCATTCTGCCAAAGTTTCTTCCAGTAATCTCAACACTTATTTGATATCACTTTTCTGCTGTACTTTTATTTATTTATTTTTTTTTTTTGTCAGTAAGCTGCTTATTGAAATAGAGAATAGAGAAATGCGTGATTACTGATATCAGAGCAATGGGCTGTGTGCTAAAAAAATAGATAAGAATACCAAATTTTTACATAATGAATATTGTGTTCTATTACATGTGTGAACCAGTTAGTAGTCTGGAACAGAATTCTGATTTTAATTTTGTAAAAAAAATGCTGACAACAACTACTGAAGAACCTGAGGAACTAAGACCTAGCGGGCTTTGTCCAGAAACAAAGCAGATGTTATGTAGAAAACTTACATGCTGGGAACAAGGTGTACTATCCCAATCAAAAACAACAGAAGGCCTACAAACTTCAAGAGGACAAGAGTGAGCCAGACAGAAAAAAAGACTAGTAGAGGATCTGTACCATTTATTGCGAGCTTCTGCTGCTACATTTGTAGAAGCTTACCTTAGATAGGAAAAAAAAATGGAGGCGCAGACGGTCTGATACTGAAAAAGCTGTAGCATTATCACTTTTTCATGCAAACAAAAAAGCATACTAAAAAAAATCTTTATTTTGCCAACTATTTGCTATCTCTACACTTAAAAGATCAGTGGCAGCTGTTAACATCCAACCAGCTTTTAGTGAATGCATTCTGTCTGGAAACACCCGAGACACTCAATGCCATCCAATGATGCTCTTTGCTCCGTGATATTTGATGAAAGGAGCATTAAAGAAAAATTACTTACAAAACTGGGAGAGACCAAGCAGAAGGTACTTTAGGTACTTTAGGCAGATCAAAGTTTATGGCTTACCATGTCACCATGTTTCTTATCCATGGCCTTATAGCCAACTGAAAAAAAACCTGTGAGACACTTCTTGTCCAGAGGACCTATCAAGTGTTACTTTATTCTCTTCTTATGGAGTACACTGAGAAGGTCAGGACTGCTGAACTCAGAGTTGAATGTGTGATTGCACATCAAGGTGCCAACGATCGCAGAGTTTTTACAAAGTCTGCAGGATTACAGAAATGAAGCCTGATTCTGAACATGGCATGGGCGAGAAAATTTGTGTTTCATATGATCCACCACATCTTCTTAAAATAAAAGAAACAATCTAAAACAAATCAGCTTTTCAACTGCCAAAGGGCAGATACGATGGCAGTACATAGCTGACCTTTATGAATTTGACAAGAAAAATTCCATACATCTTGCTCCAAAACTACTGAAAAGCATATCAGGCTACCACCTTTCCCTTCCCTTCATGTCAGGTATGGTTCACAGGTTGTCTCCCAGTGTTGCAGATGGCATTTCATTTATTGCAAGGTTGAAAGGTAGTGAGTCATCCACACTTGAAACTCAACATTTCTGGAGAAATTTGATCATTTTTTTTCCATAACTTTAATAGCAGAAATTTAAAATGGAGTCCAAAACGGGTTTTGCTCATTGAGGGAGGCTGTCCACCTTGATTTCTTGAAGAAACACTGACATAGTCAGACACAATCAAGTCAACAAAGCCCTTGCCAAGGTTGATGGAATGGAAAATGGCTGTTGTCACTGTTATCTCTCTGAGATGATTTGTGGGACAACCATGGAGCCACTTTTTAATGACAGACAGATTAAATCAGGATTGTTTGGAAAACTTACTCTCTCAGATAAGAGATATTGCTGGTTATATGGTAATGAAGGTATCCTTAAAGGTGAGTGATTAATGTAAAGATTCACTCGCTGAAAATAAATACACAATACACTCTGATGATCATAAAAAAATAGCATTAGATGAATCATTAGATGTTTACTAACCTTACTATAAAGGAATCGATAATTTTCCGGATGTAAAAAAATACTTTAGTAGGACTTGTAAATTAATTAGACGAAAGCAAATTAATGTAAAGTTAAGTCCTCGTCAATTTTATTAATTATTTTAACTCGCACCGACAACCAGACTGTCACAGTAACTTGTTACACTTTGATGTGAGGTCGCACTTAATGACCTCGGCAGGGGGGACAGTTTCCACACAAACTCTTGTTTTCTCCGACTTCCTTTGATCACTTTCAGAAGCACTTATTGGTTGCCTCGTAACAAGTGTTTACGAAAGTGCAGACCGTCTTGTCATTACAAGCCTTGTAAAGGTTGCATTCTTTACTAACCACGCATCGTCTCTTGTAATCAGACCTTATCGTCTCCTCCATTGTCACTGACCACTAACAAAGTCTTTGAGCAGCATCGTTGTTAACTCTAATGACGACGATCATCATAAGTTTGAGAAGAAAAGAGAAAAAGAACGAAGTGAATAATAATAACTAAACAAAGAAGTTTCGTTCTTCGATCTTGCTATACTTCTCGTAAGTAATAAAATCATTTTAAAAATATATTTAATTTAAAAATATATCTTGTTAAATATCTTTTTCGTCAGCGTTTCATCTCAATAAATGATGCACCAATCGCTTGTTTTTCTATTTTGATGTGGTAAACACAAATATCGTCTACACAGCCGTTTATTACCTGTCCACGTGTGCGTCTTTGATGAATCACCTTCCTCTACTTTAACAAGATTTAAGACCATTGTGCAATATAATAAACTGAATTCAATCATATGAACCACGTAGGTCAATGGCATGTAAGCCAACTTCCTGAGGAAGATGAGCTTGGGAAAAGAAAACTTTGTCTAAACCTGTATTTTGTTTATTGCATGTGATTTACATGTATTCCTGCACACAAAAGAAAGCTATACAAGTTAGAAATGTATGTGATCCAACGAATAACGGCTAAATCATCAAAGGCTCAAAGAATAACGGCTGATTCATAAGCTCAAAGAATAACGGGTAAATGGAAAACTCCAAAGTAAATAACAAGATGGAGCGAGCACGAGAGAATATCGATTAAACAAGTGAAAATGTGAATAAACAAGTCAACTTCAATGACTTTTACAATTGTGAAGTGAAAACAAGTGGACGAATCAATATTCAGAGCCCAGACCCTGGCGTGGAGACATCAAACTGGCTTTCCCCACTTTCCCCTCAGACATATCTGCGCCACCCTCAACTCCCCTGGGCCCGGGTGTCATACGCACTGCTGACCAGTGCACCCAGGGTTTCCGACAAATATCGTCAGATAACAAAATTTATGCAAATTTTAATGTAAACGCACATCTAAGAGAACACTTCTCCAAACAATCTGTCCAAGTTTATTAAAATAAAGAGTCCAGCTCGTTTTTATAAGATCTCCGAGGGTATTAAGTCCGCATTGTGCGAGGGTTTCCGTAGGAACAAAGGACAATTTATGGGGAAAGGAATGCGTTGACCTGCCCCAAAGTTCAAGCAAAGGTCAGACTCATCTCCAAAGACGACTCCATTAAAATGTAGAAGAGCGTCTGGACGCTGAGAGATGTCGTATAAATATGCCAATAGTGATCGAGAACTGGGTAGGCAGGATGCTGGTGTTTGACAATGATTTGCTATGTATCTGTAAGTTTACATAAAAACAATATATTCATGTATTAACGTAGTTAAAGGTTCTTCCAGAAATCCTACCTGTAAAATGAACCACATTTTCGTTTCTACGCTTCAATAGTACAAAGAAAACTTTTGAACTATTGCATAACTTGGCATCGTGATAAAAAAAAAAAATGGGAAAAAACCTCAAGAAATGCAAAGAAAAGGTCAAAGGTTTTCATTGGGTATTACAAGACTAGTGGGATTTTAAGTGGTGTTTTTAAATCTTGGGACTGGATAATACTCGGTGGGAGAACCTCTTTCTGGTTAAACCTCCACCATCGTTTCTCCAGATATGCCTCAACAAATATTAAAATGCACAAAATGAGGTTAACAACACAGACCTCGGATGTCTTGCCAATGGAAGAACGAAGAATATAGTTTCTGTTAATTGATTTTGATGTTTATCACCACCAGGTTATCTTTGATGTGTTTATCTGAAGAACGGAAGAGGGGTATGTATGTACCCACAGAATAGTTGGTGAAAAAGGACCTCGCCACGAGCTTTACTCCAACAATTTTGTGTTCACCCAGATTGTTCTTTAAAGCTGACTTCTGTTGTTATATTTAAAGATGTGAAACTTTATCTTCAAAGGATGGCTCTACTCAGCTGCTGCAGCTGCTATCCCACAGCATCGTTGTTTATTTGTGTGTGATCAATATGAGCCAACATGTTTCACACCTACAGCCGCTGTTGCCAGGTGCGGCAGACGACAGTTTCAGCTCAATGTCTCCAGTAAAACACTTTTTAAACGAAGTAGGCAGCGCCGTGTGATTACAGTTAAAGCAGATACAGGAAAAAAAATTGCAGCAGATTTCTTTGAACTTTCTCACGAACTTTCCCAAAAATAAATAAATGAAATGTCTACAACGTTATTTAAACGTCTACAAGTCCTTCTGTCTAAAGCAAAACATATTTCCGGTTTTATTTTCGTGAACTTGGCTTTTACTTGACATTAAGCTTATCTTCAAATTTAATGATTCTATTAAGATAAGCTTTTATTTCCCTTTAAAACAGCCTTCTCCCATCACTCTTAATTAGGTTGCAAGCACTGTGCCGGTGAGGGACGGTGCTATTTGAAAAGTATCAGGAGCTGATGTGGACTAAGAACATCTAGGTTGGCAGCAAAAACACTATCGTGCGAAATGTTCCGATTAACTCAGGAACAGTATCACCATCCCGCCGATGGCTTGGTGTCTCCACCAGATCCTGCCTCTAGAAAATAGTACCAGAAGCATTCAGAATCAGGGGCAAGCAAGTTGCGGACGTATATCTTAGTCGGTAGGGGTTAAAAGTTATCGTTCGTTCCCCATTCCTCTCCTCCCTGCACCCCATCCCCTCTGTTCTCGGCGTCCAGTAGATTGGCTGGAAACCTCAGTGGATATTCCATATTGATCTGGGCCGCTGTCCACTCATTCCGACACCTTCATATTTCTAGTCCTTCTCCGCAGTGTTGTCATGCGCCGTGGGCGGCTGGCAGTCACAGAGCTACATTGAGTGGCTCAGGGTGCTGTCTGCCAGAGCCCTGTGACATCGGCGAGCCCTCGGTGCCAGACCACTTGCTCCTGCTGGCCGGTCCGCCAGATGGTCGGGACAATCTGGGGCTCTTTCTGTATTCAATTATGCGATCTATTGCCAAGACAAGAGGGACCCAAACTTCCGTGTCACTGGCTGCAAGTATGACTCTCTACTCTTTCTTTATTAATGTTTTAATTAAAGACGCTACCAACCTGTCTCACTAAATGCAGCAATATTTTTTTCTCGTGTTGATCTTATGTCTGCTTCAGTTAAGGACGAGTCTTCTCGAGGCCGTAATTATGCCAAAAAAAGCCCACGAAAAATTTAATTATTAAAGAGTTTCATCATGGTGTAATCTTCTGGAAAATTTGCTAGTAAAATCCTATTTGGTATATGTACTTAAGACCCACCATCTACAAATCATAGTTGTTGACCTCTACTCCTTTTCTTCTTCTTTTTTAAACCTCCATCATCACAAGTATTTTCTCCAGTCCCTCAGCAGGTACATCGGCAGTCCAGCCACAAGACATCGTGACGACCAGGAACATTCACAACCAAGGCGACATCAGCGCGAAAGCATCTGTAATGACAGCCAAGACCGGCCTGTCCGCCGATGGTGCGAAGACCATTTTTACTTCTCTAAGCTTCGGAAACAGCAGCTCCGAAAAAAAAAAAAACCCAGGCGAGAAAGCGGTGAGACCGGGCCCAGTGGACCTCTCGTTACCACGCCGCTTGCTGCAGGAAGAAATTCACTTTGATGCATATTTCATCACCAGATCCACGGCCCCAGACACCTAGCGTGATTTATTGTCCAAATCAGTGCACGTCCTCCTCGTGTTTTGGTGGTGGGTGGCGGTGGGGACAGAGACACGATCAGACATTAAAATAAACTCTGGTATCAGAGACGCGACAACAAATTGTGTTTGAGAAGATAAAAAAGTTCCTTTGATCTTGAAAGATTTGGCGCGATTTCACCGGTTAGTCGTTATCTCCTTTCTCGGAGGACGTATGAAGATGATACAGAAAGGATGAAAGATGATAAAGGCAGTGTTAATTTGTTGGAATGGACGTCAGGATGGGGCTGGTGTGCACAGCTGGCGGGCCCATTGCAACATGGTTTGAAAGAAGAGAGCTGTGCGACGTATTGTGTGCAATCTCTGCTTTATGGCCACCATTCTAGAAGAGTCTGCCCATGGGAGAGGACTCCAGCATCAACGCTGGATGGCTATCCATTCACCTCCTGGTTCCAGTGGCCGCCACTAACTGGGCCCTGCGTTCCACGCTGGTAGTCAATGTCCACAGATTGCTTTTATATCGTCTCCTTCTTGGAAATAGAGTGAACTCTCTCGGCTCTGTTTCCTCCACAGTTATGAAGGATTGACTACAGTGCGAGCTGTACTTACAAAGATTCACGATCCTCAGTCTCATAGCCAGGACTCTGTTCCAACAAAGTTGCAATAATGTCAGCTATTTGGCAAAGAGGGAGAGTTTCTGTATCGAAAACGCCGAATAAATGGATTCAATTAACGACCAGTACCGAATATTTTCATAAAATGGAGTCTGCATTATTATGAAGAGGGTTAAAGAGGAGAACAAATCATGGCTTGAAATTCAACCTCGGGACAAGAGGTGCCAAGGAGGGTTGAACGCTGGCAATAACATGGATGTCTGTTCAATCAGACGGTAGATGGCGCTCAGTTTTTACTTTCTCAATTTCCGCCTGGTTCGCTCTGCCCAGGAAGGTGGTCTAATTGCTGGCCACAGTCCAAGAGCAAGGATGTCTTGCGTGAAGCACAGCGGCCAGCCACCATCGCCCCATCATCCCAACATCCCCCTCCCCACAACATCCCCCTTCTCCTCCTGCTGCGGCCTCCTCTCAAGTCAATTTGATGTCCAGCTTGATCCGCTGGCCCCCCCAGGCGACTACACAAACACCCTGAGTCAATGTTGGGGCCAAGCCAGTCCGGAGCAGCTTGAAAGTCGACCCCACACCTGACTAGTGGACAGCCAGCTACAGGGAGAGACCAGAGAGCCGCTTGTTTGTGGGTCTGGCATCATTCCTACAGCCAGCTCGCCCCTGTCACTTGTACACAATATCTTATTACAGTTTTTGTGGCTTAGTTCATGCCTCCGCGTGATGCGCTTTGTGGCTTTGTGGGGACAGTTAGACAGGCCGCCGGGTGGTTTCACCCTGACATGATTATAGCCAGTCTTTACTTCTTGGTGCCATTCACTGGGGTTCATTTCTAACTGGTGCATTGTTCACTAAGGTCTGTTTATGACTACAGTTCATAGCTGGTTCATTTATAACCGGCATATTCGTGAGGAGGATTGTTAATAAGAGCATTTATGATATATATATACAATGTATATGGTACATTTATGTCTGGTGAACTTTGGTAATGTGGTACATTTATGAATCTGGTACTTTTGCGACTATGGTAAATTAATGACTGTGATATTGACTGGTATAATTTGTCAAACTTAACAAAATTTAATAACGCAGGAAGGTTCTTGATAAACTTGACCTGACTAGAAGTTCGTTGTTGTTCATATCAGCGTCCCTGGTTGGACAATCTTTTCATCATGACAAGCTTCAACGCAAAGATTTTATTTGTTTTATTGTTTTATTTGTTTTATTTGTTTCAAACCTTGTCAGGTAAATTTCTATAATAAAATGCCAACTACAGAATTCCAGTAACAAAAAATATCGAACACATTTTTGTTGTCAAAAATAAACTTTAGTTTTCCATAGTAAAATGAACCTGATACCTGGTCAATGACACGATTTCGGATACCTTTAAAATACAAAAGATGGTGTGATGTGTGATGTGTAAAAGCTGTCTAACATCCTTCCATTGTACACCACGTGACCTGTTCTCGCTCGTCTCCTGGCTTTGCGTTGTGTTCCTTCCTTTCTCCCTCGCTCTATCAAAATATTTTCCCTCGGACACAATACGACAATGCTGATGACAGGACACGACTAAAGTACCCTGTCCACTTCCTGTCAGAAATCTCTCGTCCGAAGCGAGGCGGGGAATGTCTTCCTGTCACAATAACTCAGGCAGAACAAAAAGACTGAGGTGTGTGGATGAGGTGTTCATGTGCTGCAGACAGGATATCGACAGATGGTTCGAGTTCGGATTGTGGGTGGAGGAGAGAGTGAGTCAGTAGTTTGGTCGGCTGGTCAGACAAAAAAAACAAAAACAGGAGGGGTGGCTGAGGCAAAATGCAAAGAGAGTCGATAAACCGGATAAAGCAACAAGGTGATAATGGCGAACAACTTGGTGATAATGATGAGCAAGAAGGTGATAATGGCCAGAGGTAAGATAACAGATTTTTTTTTAAAAAAAGGACAGACTTGTTTTCATGGCCTCGTCACATACAAATCTGAAATTATTATTTCTGGCTTTATCTTCGTTTCAAACAATACAAACAAAGGCGAGCACAGAGTGAGGCCAGTGAACACAGCTACGAGCAAATATTTGTTCGACAGTCATGGACCGTGGTACCAGACTCTCTCCAAGTCTACTGGAGACCAGCTGCCATGGTACCAGACCCTCTCCATGCCTTCTGGAGACCAGGAATGGTATCAGACTCTCTCCATCCTACTGGAGACCATTGCCAAGGTACCAGCGGACACGGTCGTCAAACTCTCCTCCATCATGGCGGCTGCTGGGCGAGGTCCGGTAATACCTCATCATAAATACGTTCATGAAAGACCTCCATTAATTATTTCCTGGCCATGGGCTCGGCTTACCTGTCATATTTGTGCTTCGTCACACTGACATGCTGCTGATAACGATCGCATGATTGCTTCAAATGCCATCCCAGACTCTCCGACTGCCGGGAGGAGCGTGGGTGTAGGACACGGATGATTAGAACTATATTTGTCTAGTTGTGACTTCTCTAAAAGTACTTTCTAACTGATGACATTATAAGTGAACATCACAACAGTTTATACATGGATCGAGACGGCAAAAGTTTTCTAACTCCGTTCTATTTCTCGCTCTCTCTCTCTCTCACAATTTGAATTTAGTTTGACATGTCCAGAACATCTCAACATTTCTTCAGGGAAAAGCGAGTGTTTGTGACCAGGGATTAGGTTGGGGAGTGTGAAGTGATTTAGAATTATAATGACACATTAAATTACAATTATCGATGTCAAACGTTTTACTCATTCACCCACCTTCACTCCAATTCTCCCCTTCCTCAATTCAGTCATCTTGTTTATTTCTTTTATTCCGTTCTTTTCCCTTTTGAGTTTTTTTTAAAAATTTTGAACAAACAAACAAAAAATACCGGGCTGCATTTCTTGCATGCATTAGCACGCATTTCATTGCTAATGATCTTCAAACAACACCCACGTGCGGTTGCCTGAGCACAACTCATTCTGTGGAACTATTGTTGTAATATAATCCTGTGCAGGCACACCGCTCTCGACACACTGCCTTACAGATGTGTTTGATCACCGTGGCCAGGCATACCATTGAAAGTGATTCAATATTTAAAGACAATTTTTTTACAGGTGCCTTTTCCCTTAAAAGGGCAGCTTGGATGAGAAGGCATGCGTGATGGAATAATATTTGCTCACGTAAGGAGAGAAACGGGATTAATTACGCATAAAGCATAAACACTGAATGAACAAAGGAGAAAGGAAAAGAGATGAGAAGAAATGGAGAAGGAAGCAAAGGTGACCTCGGATGTCTCACAGGGTCGATGACAGCGATGTGAGTGTAGACTGCATCTACTACTCACTGGACTGTCTCTATAAACAACCATACATGACAGGAAAGCTTCGAGGATACCAGCATTTCACCGTATGATAGAAAGTCAATCTAAGACAGTCTATGATACCAATAAAAGGAAAACAAAATAGAAACGAAGAATTGTAAGAAATAAACAAGGGAAATGAACGGCTGAGTTAAAGAAAAAAAAAGAGGGAAAAAAAACTGGAATAATAAGAGCTCAAAAAAATATAAAGACGGTATGTCTAGAAGAAAATAAAATAGATACCCGATATAAATATCCCAAAAAGTAAAAGTAGGATTTTGTACAGACGACTCTAAAGTTGGCATGATACAAAAAAGTCAGACATCCATACACAGAAGAATGCATGGAAGGTTGGAGGCCCCGGTCGCAGGTCCCGATGTTAAACCGTTCTATCAGCGTGGGAACACGCATGGAGTTGACACCTTGAGCCGCCCATGCTTAGCTCAAGGTGTAACGGTGCAGACGACGCCAGGACCACGTGACTTGACACTAAGCCAAAGACTTGTGCCGGCAGCTTCCGACTTGTGTGGGCTGCTGTGCCAAGCCCTTGTGATCCTGATCTTAGTTCCCAGCTTTTCTTGATGTCAGCGGGTCTGGGCGTGGGAGGACCCCTCCGTGTGCAGCTACACCACGAACGTGTAGCACTGGACTGCTGGCAGACGAGTGTTTCCAGTTAACTACTAAAACGAGGCAGTTGTGTACAAAGCTTCCGGTTTATTCACATTTGAGATTAACTACTAAAACGAGGCAGATTTGTACAAAGCTTCCGGCTTAGTCACATTCTTTGTTTATTTTATTTATTTATTTTTTTGTTGTTCGCCGAGACTAACAGCGGAGAACTTCCCAAGAGGCTAAGCGTTGGTCTTGGCAGACAGCAATCCACCTATACACGTCCGTGGCTAGACAGAGGAGAGAGATACCAACTCTTGATGAATACGACACGTAGTTCACGGACTTGATGACTACGCCACGTAGTTCAGGAACTTTGAGTACACCACGTAGTTCACGCACTGGATGAGTACTCCACGTTTACAAAGTTTGCAAACTTTATGTATATACAGTGTATATTTTGTACTTTACAACATGTAGTTTATGTACACCATATAATTTCTACATATGACTACACAACTATTATATTATATAATCTATGTACATTATGTATACAGTATTAAGATTACGTGCTTTTTAAGTTTATCATGATACTACTAGTTGACAAACACGATCCACATAGTTTCCTACTTTATACTTACACCATGCTGTAACACTTTACGAGTATATCATGTAGTTTATGTACTTTATGACTATCGTTATATACATCATACATTTTATATATTGTGAGTACATAAATGTTTATGCACTGTATGTGTGCACAACTTAGTCGAGTACTTTAAGACTACACCCAGCGAAGATCAGATATTTTAAACTACATATTTTCACTACAGTTCACGACCTGTAGGGGGCGCTTCAATAACTTACTTACTTTATGAATACTTATCGTCACTTAAGTAACTTAAAAGCTCAATTGAAACATGCAACATATAACTGTAATAGCCTAACTGAAAGCTAGGAACTGAATGATAATTGAATAAGTGAGAGAGAAGGAGAAGAAAGAAGAGAGCTTCCTACGATCAATGCTTTTATTAAATTGATTCTGTGGCGGACCGTTAATTGGATCAGCTTTTTAACACTAGCTTTGTTCTCCCAGTGAGGAGATCGAACCCGCAGCATCGGCATTCAATCACAGTAAATTCTTTCTTCGTTTAGTAGTGTTGGGTGTGATTTTCTTCCCGAGTTTGCACTTGTGGGCACTTGCGTGATTAATACTAACCCCGATTTAAACATGGGGTGGGAGGAATGGCTTTGAAAGCAATTAAAAAAATCTTGCTCAGTGCTGCTGTCTCTCTCTCTCTCACATTGTTTTCTGTTATTGTATGCGGGCATGCAAGCGTGTACGCCTGCTTTTTTCATGCAACTGGCTGTGTTCACATTACATTCCGAGCTGAAGAAATGCAGGACAGACGAACACAAGAGACCGTGTGCACTGCCTTCATTAGCCTCATTATGTCGTGTGAGTGTTTTTGTTGTTAGAATTTGTGTCATGTTAAAAGTTAGTCGGGAGAGAAAACACGTGGTGGTTGTCCACCCTAATTGTAATGAGGGTGGCTGGAGGATGCTACTGTCTGACGCCGGAGCTGGATCTTGTAGCCGCCACGAGCGCGGACACCAGTCTCTGATCGGGGACAAAAAAATTGTGTCAGAGAGTGACAGATTTAGAGCAGAGAATGAATACTATTTTTTTTTATGTGTAGGTATGTGTGTGAGAGAGAAAGAGAGACTATCCTAAAGCATAGGTCGCGCGTGGGTGTGTGTGCGCGTGCGAGGGAGAAAGGTTGCCTCCTAAAGCACTGTTTATATGGCCACACACTTCCTGGAGACGAACTTTATGTCGGGATGGAGTGGCCCTCCAGGGGTCACGAAATGTCAGTCAGTCGTAATCCTACAGAGCCTGGTGTTATTGTTCTAAGGTCTGGATGTTTGGTAACGCCGTTACAACCGACTGATTCTGAGAAATGGTCTCAGCACTGGGGGACGTCCTCGCAGAATTTAAAATACCCGGTGACTTGTTGAAACACAGTCACCATAGACGACAGAAATTAAAACGGTGTGTCCCACAACGGGACCTGGGTCCTTCCTTACTCTGAGCATTCAATTACAGTGGAGATGATAATAAAAATATTAAGAAAAAAAAAAAACAAAACATGTAATTTCTTGCTGATGACATCTGGTCACTAACTCCCTTCCCAGTGTTGTGACTGTCAAACATGACCTGTACAGGCGCCAGTCTCACGATCTCAGCTTTCTGTGCCAGTGATAACTCACCCAGATTTATCGGGTGCGGGTCGGCAGCAAGACATTCCGGGTACTGCAGGGGTCACCGCGGCTTTGAAGTTAAATTTCCATTTCCTGATGGCTATTTACAGGGCATTGCACTGGGGCACCTGCCCTCCACTTTCAAGAGGGAAAGAAAAGATTAATTGTAGCAACAAGCGAGTTTGAACTTTTAAATCAGTCTGAGCATGCGCAGTGTGACCGGAAAGGTGAGATGGTGACAGCAGCAACAAGCTGGCGACTTTGCTCACTTGACTCCTGGCTCAAGACTTTAGAGAGTCAATGGATGACTCATGGATGTTCTGGTCAGTGTGTTTTCCAATGGAAGAGAGCAAAAATCCTCCATTGTAGCCCACGCTTTCATCGAACCACACCCACACTTTTTCTCTCCTCACTGATTTGAACCTCTTCTCTTGGACTGGTGTAGTACCTCCCGTCACCTCGTACTGTTTACATAGTGCCCGAACACACAGACGAAACCAGGCTCAGAATCTGTTTCGTTTCTTTCTCTCAATGTCCTGGTTCAACGCGCAGGTTCCCTGACTATCCTGGCAAGACAGTTCAGGCGTTGTCTGCTGGACCACAAAATGTCAGGACAACAGTCCAAGTGTTAGGAATGAGTGGGGTTGGGGGGATGTAGGGCAGGTGAGGAGGGGGATAAGACGGAGGAATGGCACGAGGGAGACAAGAGAAGATGGAGAAGAGCTGAGGATGACTTTAAGCATCAAAGCCCGGCCAGGAGTCACGGCTTGTAGGCCACGTAGACAACATGCACACCTCCTCCCACAGGGACAAAGTGTGTGTTCAGTGTGAAGACGAACAGCAAGCATGCACGTGCACGCACACACTGACACACACACACAAATATAAAGCGGTTTGTGTATCCGTTTCTTTGCGACTGTTAGTTATTTTAAGTACATTTTTTTTTCTTTTTGATGTATTTTTATTGTATGATGCGCAGATGCACAAACATAGAATACATATTAATCAAATAATTAACAGAACACAGAAGGTGATAAAGTCATTAAAATACATCTACCAGGAAAGAACTCAATCTTTTACCCGCTCTCGTCACCTACCCCGCACAGATTCCGCTGTCCATAAATACTAAAACTGTACAGGTCTGCATGTCTAGCTTTGTAGTATACACAAATTTAATTTAGTTTTAAATAAATGGCAATTCTCTTTGAGATGATCACATTTTAAAAAAATATTCCTCTTCTTTTTACTCTGACACATAAGTTTATTGTTACAACCATAAAATAATCTCTAACATTCCTTCCACGTGTCAAAATTAAATTACAATTTAAATAGCGGAAAATTAAACGGCATTTCTATACCTGTCTTGCTCTTTACACTCTTTGAATTCATCTCTGATAACCCTTTTGTCAAGTGATAAACCTTTAACAGATTAATCATGCACATTTCAAATTCATTGATGTCAAATTATGTTTCTAATTCTCTTTCTATCTAAACATCTCCCTGCATTTCAACACTCATTAAAAGCTCACGTTCATGTCCCATTCTCTGAAATAAAGCGCTTCCTATCCATGAGAATAAAAATAATGACATTCATGAAATTCTTTGAATGTTTGTCATAAAAGAAAAGAAACTTACTCACAAACACCAGTTTGTAGAACTCAGCAATTATTAGAGAATACATTGCTTTCAAAAGCAAGAAAATATGTTGAACACCTACATGAATTACCAAAAACATTTTAATTAAAAGTTTAATCCAAAAGCTAAAATAAAGATTTGTTGTACCACTTGAAAGTCCTTTATAGTATTTGATTACCTACGAATCTCTTTGTCTATCGAGAATATTTTCATAATTTACAAAATAATTATTTTGGAGAAGCGTCACCGTTTATGTTTCTTTTCTGTACGCTGTCTGACCGTCTGTCTGTCTGCCTCTCTCTCTTTCACATACACAAAATTGTGGCAGTGGCACATGCCAGTACTCAGCAAGGACCAAAGCATCAATTAGAAGTGTGTCTGCCTGGCTGCATTTCTCATTTCGTGTCGCTTATGTGAATTCGACGAGCGCAGTCATGTGGAAACTGTGATGTGTGTCACGTGCTTTAGTCGCCAAAACTTTGATGTTTGTTAATCTCATCCACCACATCCACCTTGTGGCAAGTCTCATCTGCACGTCTGCACCGCTATCTACCATCGTGTAGAGGATAAACACTTTTGATAGAGTAGTCGTGTCTGTCGATCTCTCCGATTTAACTACATTGAATCATTTGACAAATGTCGAGGTTGTGTCGTCCTTCCCTCCATCACCCATCCTCCTCTCTCTCTTGACATTTTCCGAGTTAAAGGAAGTGACCTACATATCTTTGCACCTAGTTTACAATGACTAGATAATCTGTATCTAAAAAGTCGACCTTTCAACTTGAACAGTGTGATTGCAGAGGTACATGCAAGAATGAGGAGAGGGAGAGGTTGTGATTTGGTTACGGAGACGGGATTCATATTTCAGAGGGAAAGAATCCTTAAAAGAACATATCTGTAATTCTACTCGTTTTTTAGTACTTTAGTGACACGTGTACTGAGATATTTCTTTTTTTATTATTCTGCTCTCTCTCTGTTTCACACACACACACAGATGTTTTTCTCCACCCACTAGGTGACACAATTTGCACGGACCTACATTAGGTTAATGAAAGTCCGTGGCTAGTTGTGAATGATCAATTCTAGGCCCCGCTGTTTGTCTTTTCTCTCTGATTTTCTCTATCTCTCACCCTATCACTCTCTCTCTAGCGAGCCAAAGGGTGTGAGCCGAGAGCAAGCACTGATTGACAGCGCAACGTGTCGGCACTAGTCCCTTTGCCCATTATTGTGTCCATTATGCAAATAAACATGCTCATCAGCATGACAGCCAGAGCTTCAGCAGCCATGGATGACGGATACAGTGTACAGCTGACAAAGCCACCTTGTAATGGTTGTCTGCCATCCAACCTGTCCACACCTGACACAGCCTCCAACCTCCACAACTGGTTGGCGTCGCCTCTAAAGCTCGGAATATCCACTTTGTTTATAAAATACTCAGGAACCAGACGTAGAGTTACTGGCTTTTTGTGAGCATATCAGGAAATGTTTTGTCGATGGATTTTTTTTTCAAGCATTGTAATTATCAACAAACAGGAGCACATGTGACAGCAGGACTAACAGCAAAAGGGATGACGGCTGGAGTACAGGGAACTTCCAGATGAAAAAAAGAAGTTTTGTTTCAAATAGAATCTACTTTATGAGAGATTACTCTAATTATAACATTCTGGTATAGTTTCTCTGAGTAAAATTAAGTAAGGCATTTGTATGAGCGACAAGTATGTTAAACTCCGATTTTATATTCCAACTTGTGGATGCATAGTGGAAGTCGTCGTGCCTGGAGTAATTTTTACACTGACAAAAACCTCTCCCACCCCATTTATTACAACAAAACCGATCATCGCTAATTATCGCTTGATGAGTCCGTTGAGTGATGACGAATTAGTTATTACGATATGGTAATGAAGGAAACATCCAGTGGAGGATTTGGTCCCGCACTGCGCATGCGCCCTGCAGATAACAACGTGTTGAAAAACTTGATCTGTCGGCATGCGATTGGTTGTCTCGTGGTTATTCTCTTTTTTAATTTAGCCCTGTAATGTCCTCTTGTTTCACTGTGAATGACAGCACTATCATACAGGTTGAGTCATCACTCACAAGCTCCACAACAAAATGCAGCAGAGGGAAATGATTTGAAAGGACATCAGCTTGTTACATGTAGATGAGTCGATGAGTAGATGAGACGACAACGAAAAACCCTTTAAAAGTATTTCTCAGAAAGAGAGATAGAGTGTTTATCAAACAGAATTAGAACTACAAGTACACTCATACAGGCCTTGATATAAACTGATATAAACCCTGATATAAACAACACAACACCTACACTCACACAGCGCCTACGCTTGTTATGATATATTATAATGTTGAGGCTCACATTGGTTGTTATTAAAATAATCCAGTCTCACGTTCTTGGCTTGTTATTGTCTATATTTATGATCTGTGTTGTTTATACCCATCTACATTGTTTACTTGCCAAGTCGGAATAAGCAGCGCGTTGTTTGGAAGATAAACGATGTAGAAACTTCGCAGAAACTTTTCTTTTTTTTTAAAAATTACTCTCTTGTCTTGGACCTTTAACTTTTAAGTTAAGAAAGTCAGAAAGAATTCTTTCCTCCACAAATATCCACCTCTTGATAGCTGATGCTATATTATCTCTGACATTTTGCAACAAGCTTTCTTATTAAGATCATTGCATCTGCTATTCATTTACTCAGATGTCGGTGATGTCTTTCAAATTACTTATACGACAAGGCCTTTCGCAAGTTTACGATGCTCGTCAATTATTAATAAAAATAAGACGAAACTTTTTTTGTATAATGTTTGCTTATAC
This sequence comes from Pomacea maculata, assembly GCA_004794325.1. Lineage (NCBI taxonomy): Eukaryota > Metazoa > Mollusca > Gastropoda > Architaenioglossa > Ampullariidae > Pomacea > Pomacea maculata. The sequence continues at coordinate 550,213 of SRHC01002512.1, forward strand.
ACACTCACTGTAACACAAGATGCATGTCAGTAACAGCTATTCTAAGCACATATATTTATATATTAATTATAAACAATACTTTTATTTGGTAGTTTACACGTCACGTGGCATACGAGAAAGGGAGAAATATTACTGTCTATCATGACTTTTAATTTGATACTTACGTGGCAACAAGTGCCAGGAATAGAAAACACGTTATTATATATAGATATATTAATATAAATGTGATCTGTTATAAAACGCACTTGACAAAGACGATGTTCTCATGTTGCTAGACACAAAGTGGTGTACATCCGTTTCGCCCACGTGATAAATTGGATGCGAACCACAAGGTTATAACGTCACGTGTTCTAACACAAAGCTTTATTGTTCTCGACAGGAAGACTTCATGAACTGAATAATTCAATTACGACTGCGAAACCGTAAACCTTTGGGTGATTCAAGTTGCCAATAGGAGAACAGCGCCTTGTTTAAGTAGGTTTCTTTTCACGGTCAGTGAGAGTTTAACACTGACATGACAAACATGACATGTCATGTAATTTTAATATCAACTACTTGGTTGAAGATGTCATTCTAGCATGAACTGACAGAACACGAATTTTCAAAAGATGCGAACCTTAGGGTCCGAACTGCCAACTAAAGACTGTATATGTCGCCCTTTAACCTCACAAGGACTTTGCAAATGTTTGATGAAGTGACGTCACACGGTGTCGCTGTCGCCATTAACGACATAAGATGATAGCGATGACGAGTGTATATATCATAGTAATCACGGTTGACAACAACCCAGAGTGATCGTCATGTTCGATATAAGAGTAGACATGTCTGAAAGTGTGTGAAATTCTTAGTGATGACAGGCCTGTCCTGTCAGGAGAATTTTTTCAACTCCCATTTTATTTACCTGTATACAGGACCAACAGACAAACTGTCCTGCGTCGTTTGGGCCATGTGACTTCTGAATGTTACTGAGTACAAATAAATGCAGCTGTCCGAAACACGATTGCGTGAGTCTGTTTGGCGGATATGAATAGGTTATGATATTGCTGTATACTTTTATATCAAGCTACCCCGAATTTCCCTCTGGGATAAATAAAGTCTTATCTAACCGTTTCTGTTAACTGATCATGCCTGGTCAGTCTTTAATGTTCTACTCCGTTGAAAAATACTAAAGATTTCCTTACCTGGATATAAGAATCCAGCATTTGAGAACAAATTCTTCAGTCTCACAGAAATGATGGTGAAACTTCCGGTTGTCAGAGAGACGTTGCAACAAACCGCAACAGCGGGTGAAAAAATACCCCACGACTCAGTACACAACAACCGTTACATTTTGTTGTTGTTGTTGACAACTCATCCAGTGTGTGGTTGTCGGCTGTTTCTCCATTGAGCAGTAAACTCAGAAGTTTTCGGTTTGTAACTTTGAAACTTCGGTTTGCTGAACAATGGGTAGGGTTGGAGATTGCGACCAAAGGTCAACTATTCAGTTCCCAGTATTCAAGTGACGTAGCGTCTCCGTGCTTCTTCTTCCCCCCTCCTGGTACGTCACTACACGGGCCGGGGCGATCCTGTGGTAACACACCTTGTTCAAGTACAAGAAGACAGCACGTAACAAAACGAGTGCGTCACGAGGAGGAGATGGGGCGGGGGATGAGGAATGTTGGCCAAGCTGCAGCTGCACGCGGCACGACACTGGCGGCATCACAGTCCCGCGCTGGGGAGGATAACCGCCCGCTCCACACCACTGGGCTCGGAGGGAGGTGGGGATGGGGAGCCTTGCTGCTCGCTCTCACCGTTACACGCGGTCACATCTTCAAACACGGGGGAGGGGAGAGAGATGTACGGCTACCCTTTCTCCTGCCCCACATCCTCCCCACCACCCAGAATGTCGAGAAACAATCTGTCGGCCTCTTACTTTCCGACAAGTGTCACAGACCATAATCCTCCATACGGTGTATAACTTACTACACAGGGTGTTGCGGGTTATTGTCAAATCTCGTATTCATAAAATCGGTTGACTTATTATTTTATTGTGTCTGTTTATGAAGCGCAAGATACGTTTGATTTCTCACCTGTCTACTTCCTTTCAACTATTGGACCCCCACTCTCAAGCTGCTTCCCAAATTTTTTCTCCGCCATATTATATTTAAATACAGCGTTTGATTGCTTTGATAACAGTATCGACGACGACTGCGACCATGGCGGTGGGAACGGTAATGGAGGTTACGGGACTAACCTGCTTGAGTAAACAAGGAATGTGTGTCCCTTTGTTTTGTGTGACGTGCCGTGAGTATTGATTCAGCGAGCGCCACCTGCGCATGCAGCTTTGTAGCAGCGATTATCGCTGATGACTGTTGATGATGTTGCAGAATCACGCTTAATGACATTCGCTGTCATTTTTCAAACTAATTTTTCTTCCCTCGCCCTTTGCAGTCAGCGGGAGACAACGCTGTGCAGGTTCCTGGCCTCGGAAAAAACGATGACGGCGATGAAACTGTGTAAACTGTCTTGCGAGGGATTGACCTCGCGTGATGTTACAAAGAAGCGACGTGACCTGCTGGAAGGACCCAGTGACTGTAGAATAGGGCAGGCGTGTGTTAAACCTGCATTTGCTAGTCAACTTTGTAGGTGAGAGGACGAACACGCTGACAGGCTCGCCCACACTTCATCCTGTGGCGTCACACAAAGCCTGCAGTGCTGTTGTCTGTGAGCACGTCACGCTTGTTGGGGTAGAGAGAGAGAGCGCGCGCCTTTTCGTGACGTCAGGCGCTGTACACACTTTAAAAAAAGTTTTTCTCGTCAAAAAAACCCTAACGACAAACACGGGGAGAAATATCCTCTAGCAACATTAACGACTCTAGATAAGGTGGCAGTGGAGAGAGGGAATGAGAGAAAAGAATAAAAAAAAAAAGGAGAACGTCACCCAGGCTCTTCGAGCAGCTTGACGACGGTCCTGAGGACAACGCCATTGCAAACCCGTGTTGATGTCAAAGGGTTGGTCAGAGAATACATAACTGACTACCCAAGCTCCCTAACCGAGTCAGGACTGTCATCTAAAGATTCAATTTAATGATAGGCGGAGACGGGTATGTGTCCCTTACCTGTTGGGGTAGAGAGCCTTTTTCGTGACGTCAGGTCAGGTGGTGTATACACCTTAAAAAAGTTTTTCTCGCACAATAACCCCAAGTCCGAACGACAAACACGGAGAGAAATATCCTCTAGCAACATTAACGACTCTAGATAAGAAGGAGGCAGTGGAGAGAGGGAATGAGAGAAAAGAAAAAAAAAAGGTGGAAGATTGATGCATAGCAGAAAGAAGATGAAGGAAATCGTATCCGAGATGATTCATTTCCTGGAATGAACACGGGAAGGTGAGTGAAGGTGCACAACCGGATCCCAGCAAAATCCTGTTGACCAGTCTTGACTCTATTTTTAGCAAAAATGTACAAGTTTGTACACAATTATGTACAAATTGTATTTACATGACTGTAGGAGCAAGAGGAATTGAACAAGATGCCTTTGCGCTGACTAAGTGGTGGGGAATTCTAGACCTCCATTGTTGCCAGGGAACTCTGTCACTGGACCTGTCATGCCAGTCTTTGTTTAGACGCGGGGGTGACCCACAGCAGAAAAGCCACTCGTTCGCGAAAAGGAAGCAGACGACACGTCGGGTGTTTTATATCTCTCCAGGCAGACTTCACGCAGACCATCGAGTGGAGTGGGAGGAAAGGTTATAGGTGACAGAAAAGGTTACTGGAGGTTGGAGCTAGTTTTTGGGGTAGAACACACGTTGAGGGATGGAGGTGAATGGGGTGGGATAGTGAGTGGGTGACGTACCTCTCAGTTTTCCCCCACGAGACTTCAAACGCTCGTTTTTTTTCTGGCGAATGGTTCACGATGAAAACAGATTGGAAATTGGGAAGTAAGAACAATTAGTCATCAGCACATTTTCGTGGAAATATTCCAGCACAAGAACGAGTCATTAAACTGCGGAAGGTTTCTGTACCAAAGAAGCAGGTGTTATGATCCACCTGCAGTAGTACATTTTTATTTCCAAGAAAGCTTCTCAGTGCTTGTGGGTCGACTTCACCACGCGAGTTTTGTCAGTCTGAGGGCGGTGAGGCGTGTCAAGGGGCAACATTTGAAGTGACAAGCTAACCAGCGGGGGAGAGAGGGAGGAAAGAGCAACTGACTGACGGGCTGTAAGGGGGGTAGCTGGGGCAGACTTGAACTCTGACCCTTAGGACGGACGGCACCACATGCCAGCCTCACCTTTTCTCTTCTCTTTCCTAAAGTCGAAAAAAAGTTGCTTACAAATGGGTAGGAAAAACTGAAGCAGAGTATAGGGACAACCCAACTCTGACAATATTGTTAGGCAGGTTTCTTTTTGGTCATGCCATCTGTTTTATGGGCTTGTTCTTGCGTACGAACTTTGAATCAGATGTCAATTACTACACTGACATCGCATCAACAGTTATTAAGAGTATTAAAGCATCAACTGAATAGCTAATCTAGTTTTCTTGATAAATTTCAGATTAATAAGTTAATTTACCGTCACTGACATGAATCTGATCTCTCGTCAGTGATGTGACCTGCGGTGAACCAGTGACTGGACTAGGGGTAGAGATGTGCCGCCCTTCAGCTTTACTCTTGTGATATCATTGAGAACATTTTTCTACTTTATTATTATCCTTCTTGGTGCAGTGGGTATATTGTGCTTAATTGTAATGCTGTCATTATCTAAAAATGCGTCTGATTTTATACAGAAGCTGGAGTCTTCTACAGAAGAGGAAATTAGATAAAAAGGACGAGGCAGGTTTATGTCTACAACAGTTTTCCATCGACCTGTGGCTTCCATCTGAGGTGAGACTGGTCGAAAGGACCAGGACATAGCTTGAATAGATAACCCTATCAAAGTTAATAAAGTTTCAGGTCAGATTACCAGGACCAGACAAAGGAAATGTAGGAAACCAGTTTTATATTTTATGAGTCTAGGCTCAGTAAAAAATCTCAGTTCACTACCAAAAGAAACTGGCTAATGGACAAGAGATGCAACATCAGCGGTCAGTTTAGATGCAGCCATTTTAGTTTTTGCTGAAAATTATTCAGCAAGAAATGGGAGTCTCATCTCTACAGGAAATTGGATCAAAGGATTAGAAAAGAGCATTTCAACTTTATTGTCTTGACATGAAAATAGTTCAGCACCCAAACTACCACACAGAGAGAAAACATGAGCTGTGATGGCGGGGTTACTGCCGGGTGAAACCGTTGAGGAGGTGAACTTACACAAAATCAAACAGGAGGAAGTGGACTAGCGCCAAGTAGTGAAATAGCTGTGGACAGGAGTGAAGTGACTCTTAACTGACTTCAAATAATGTGACATAAAGTCTCCTGGAGTTCTTAGAACTTTCTTCTTCGCTTTTATCAGCAGGTCATTATTGTTCTGTCTTTTATAAGCGATAAGTCCTGACTCCAATCTGTGGTCGGCTCGACAATACACTTTGTTGTGTCCGAGACAGATGACATATGGAAGTATGTCAATGATTATTGTTCCCCCATTTTGTAGATAAAATTGATATATCCAACACTGGTGGTAGCGGAGTAATCGTAGCATGAACCCCAAACAGTTCATTATGTTAGTGGCATTATGTCTGGACTTCTGTCTCGTACCAAGCGTTAATATTATACTTTACACGGTTGGTGCTCGATCAACAGCACATGTTGATCTGTATAATGTTACAAACCCGTTCTGCCAGTAATTGCATCCCCTGGGTCGGTAATAGCATATGGTTTATTTAGTGCAGAGCTGCAAATCCACAAAAAGTTAATTCCCCAGAAAATTTTAAGAAGCAAAAAGTAATGGTTTTGTGTGCAGTTCCTGGGATTTGGCTCCATGCTGTGATTATGTTGTGTTAATTGGTTACTGACAGCGATTTGGTCAATCAAAGTTTGTGACTGAGTATCTGTCCGGGTGGTAACTAGCTGAGTGGGATTCAGTTGGCTTGTCTTCTCCATCCATTGCTTCTTCTGTTTCCAAAGATCAAACGTCCCATAACAGAATGTATTAATCGAGGAACACGGTCTTCAACACAAAACTTAATTAGTCTGCACATTTGATCGTTCGTTAGGATTACTATAAATAAATCACACAAAGATCCGAGCCGTAGTTTGTAGTTCCATTTCTTACTAGCTTGATTCCATGTTGTATTTATATAAGTGATTAAATGTTGACAGACATGCTAACGTAGACTAAACGAGTTTGGTGTTTGTGTCAGGGATGCCGACTCTCTGAGGAATAACTGGAAAGAGAGAAGCTGTTCTCTGATGCAATCAGTTGCCCGTGCTTCAGACACAGATATGAACTGCGATGTACTATTGAGTGGCAAGGGCCATGGATCACCGAGTGTTTTGGCTTGTCATTAGTGGGCCGCCGCCACCGCTTAGTACAACCGTCGTCCAATACTCGGAGGGTACGTGCCCTGTCTTCTTCATGTCGGACATTTGTAGCGAGAAGGGCTGGGTGGCGAGGGAGGGAGTGGAGGGGATGCTGGTTACGACGTGGAAGGGGGGGGGGGACAGGGGTAGGTCTGGAATGTGGGGTGATGGTCAGATTGTGTCTTGTTTCTTCTGGTCGCGTTCAGACGTGCAGAAAAATGGTGTTTGATGTTCACATCACTGCTCCCTCTTGTGACTACACTTTCATCCATCCCATCTTTATGTCCTGAAAGCGAGATAAAGGCTAAATAATTATCAAAGCAGTCTCCATCTTGTTTTAAGGTGTCGCAGGGTTTTGGTGGAATCAACCGTGCAGATGCCCGTCTTTGTGGGGTGGGGCGGACAATCCCATCATCCTCACCCTGGGGATGCACCGTTGGCTGCTGGCGAGGATGTTGTTTACCCCCACACCTGGTATCTAGGGGCATTTATTCTGATGTGGGATGCCGTTTATGGTGAGCTGTGTTTGCGGTGCAGTATCTCCTAGAGTTGCCAACAGTACTTGGCAAGGTTTGTACTCGAGCACCCAACCAATCGCCCTCCATAAATAAGTGTTGCTGTGTTGGGGTACACGCCAAGACTTTGGCTTTCTTTGTAAAGTTTCGTTGTTGTTGCCGTCGTCTGGAGAGCGGGATAGAAAAGTGGGGGTTGTTTCTGGAAATTAAGGAGGGAATTGGCGGGCTTGTGTAGTGCGAGGACAGGGAGAGAGAAAGAGCAGTTTCTATGGGAGAGGAAATGCCGTAGCTTTGTGTCTGTGGTCACCACCCTCACCCGCCGAGACCTGTTGACCCTTGAGATGTTTGAGCCGTGCGTCATTGGCAGGTGAACAGGAGAGACTGACGGGCTCCCACCTTCTTTTGTTACCTGCGCTGAGGCAAGGACGATGATGTGTCAGCGACGGTGGGTGGGGGATCGAGGAGGGACACCATCTCCTTTTCACCTTGCCAGGGACAGGTCTGGAGGGCGGGAGGATGAGACCCTTGAACGTCACCTGCTCACATCAACTCACGAGGAAAGCATTTCTTGCAGACAGCCTGGGAGCAAGGACAGACTGTAAGCAAGTTAATTAGCTCGCGAGGACAGGAAGCGATGAAGAGAAGGCAAAAAGGAGGCTACGGCTATGGCTAGGTTGACTGTCGTAAAAAAAAGTCAAGAGACGCAACTAGGTTGACTGTCGAGTGTTAAGAGAGTCAAAAGACATGGCCAGGTTGACCAGGGTGTAAAGGAGACATGGTTGAGGATGAGCGGTGTGGACGTCCGAGGAACAGACCACAATGTAGAGATTGGCGCATGGCGTCTTGGGAACTCTCAAAGCTTGGGCTTAAAATGTCTGAAAGCTTTGGAAGTAGCAATGGCAGTCGGCTCTGACAGAGCTACAAAATGCAAATATTTTTGTCTTGGTTCTTACAGAATGTAAGCTTGTGGCATCAATCTTGCGATAGGCAACAACGGTTTATACCCTTCTGTGTGGCCTGAAGTCTCTGTGAGATGTCTTGAGATTGTGGGTTAACGACTGGCGGCCTCTACACTGGCTTGCCACCTTGTGATGACCATAGCATTTCATTCAGCAAAATGTACAGCATTATCTTTCTATAAGTTATTTCTTTCTCAGCAGTTTGGAAATGTTTTCGCTCGTGATTTGTAACAATAATACCATAGGTTCCTGCCGCCATTGAGGGTTGGAGAAGGTTGGGCTGCGATGGAGAGGACATGGACACCGCCCTCACGTTAAGCTGGTCTGGAAAAATTGTGATCTCTAACACTTCACTCCCCAACGACCCCAAAAATAAATTAGGGGACGACCTTAGTATTTTGTAGGAAGATCGTTTTCAAGCATGTTGCTGTCACTCAAGAAGGCAGTACTTTTTTAGCAGTGCACGGTTTTCTTGTCGTTTTTACTTGTGTCGCATTTATCCCACTTGTTCGACATTAGCTTCCGTGCCTATCTGCTGAAACTATGAATTAAAGAAAGTTTTGAATCATTTTGTGCGCCGCAATGCCCTTGAAATGCGCCGTTTTTGCCGCCAGAGTTTAAAAAATGTATTCAAAAAAGTTCTTTTTTTTTATTTCTTTAAATAGTCATCATCTGTTCTAAAAGACGATAACCAAGGTTTCTTCATTCAAATGATCAGGAAGAGATGCATAGAGGAAGGAAATATATGTTTGTATATCTTTCGCGCAACTTATTACGAAAAAAGTTCACAGTCCTACCCACTGGTACTTTCCCATCTCCCAGATAATAATAAGCATTTTTCCCACTTTGTCTGCAGCCCCACACGGACATTACAAGATGAGGACTCGAGGACAAGCGTCTTGTCTGAAGGGTGATAAAGCTGCATCCAGACATTGCAGGTGTAGCTTGGAGGCCTAATGTTATAGAGCTCGGACAAAGATGCCCTGAGTAACATCAAGCACTGTTTGTGGAGTCTGCACACCGACTCGCAACGTGGGAGTCAAGACACTTTGCCCTGAGGACAATAATATATCAGTTCGCTTCATAACTGCATTTTCTGTTTTCTATTTGTCGTCACCCATGACCTCATACTGGGGTTTTTTTTTTTTTTGCTTCCATACTTCTGTGATGTTACCTCTGGCTGCTGCTCTGGTGTTCTCCTAGTCCTGTCTGTCTTTGTCCCTGCTGGTAATTTCGGTGTTTTGTTACTCCTATCAGTCTGTCATTATCCCCACTCTTTTGTCTTCCCAAGTTCAATCAGTTGTGAACTCTAATTGTTTCCAGGCAAACCTCTCACTGAGGAATGCAATCTCAGACCCATCTGGCGCTGCAGCCGTCAGACAAGCTGGCGAACCTCGTTACTGACGCCAGGTACTTCCAGTAGCTTGTAATTAAAACTTCCCCGAGCCTGACACCAAATGCCTGCGCGCAAGGCAGACATTAACGAGCTGGGTAGTTGGTGTGGAACTTGAGACTGTTCTCGGCATTTGCTGAGATGAGCTAGAAGACTGCACTTGTGCAAGTGTAAGCATTTGTAAACTTGTATATATTTATAACTGAAAAAACATTGGTACTGACTAGACCTCCAGCGTTAGGGTGTGTACGTAATCATAAAAACAAAAATAACATAAAATAAATGTCAGAAAGGGATTATGGCTGTGTTGCATCAAGGACATGACAAGGTAAGCATCACCATGGAACCAAAGAATGATACCAGGAGCGACGACTGCTTTACGAGAGCTTCAAGCCAGGTCACGCCCCCTTTTAGACGAGTAAACGTCGCTAGAGTCGGGTGTGCCGCGCCTTTGTTCTGACGATCGGGTACTGGCAACAAACACACACAATTAGATGCGCATGCTTTGATACCAAAGAGAATCACCTTTTGCTGATACTCGTAGAAGGAGGCAGTATCCGCGGATACATCCGGGTCAGCGCGGCTTCACGTTGCCGCCTAAGTGGTCGCTCTTGGTATCCTCTTTGGTTGAACTACCCACCAAGCCGCAGATTGGCACATTGTGTTTTTCCACTTTTTAATAATTTTCCCCCGTTTTTTTTTTTTAATATTGATCATGTGTCGAGAGTTAGTCCCCCCTGTCTGTTGTTTCCGCTCCTTCTGTGCTGTTACCCTGGGTGTCAAGCGATGAACCTCAGACACCTGTAGTTTACGGATAGTTTAATACCAATAAGAAATACTGAATTACTCAAAACATGATATTATGTTTGTATTATCTTACTGACCTGTAATCGTCGATTATATGCAGATATCTCATCGGTTGAACTCTCTGCCCTTCTGTCTACAAACCCCAGAAAAAACGAAATATTTCCCGAACCATGTGTTCATTACGACTGTTGTTCCTCAATAACTTACCATCTGTCTGCTCTGCAATTGAGGAACACTTTTCCCGCTTCTACAACATTACATTGAAAAGTGGAAAAGTAGGGGTATCTCAGAAATTCAGTACGTTGCGAGTATGGGGAGGGGGGGGGGAATAGTGGGACCCAAACGGAAGGAAAAAAGTTTTCATTTTATTAGGGAAGCTTATAGTCCGCAATGACAGGCGTGGTGGTCACGTGGTACCAGGAAAGATGGATTTAAGGACGGCAGTAAGTTTCTTCCATCCCTGGCTGCCTGCTGCTGGCGGGGTTCTGATTATGCGATAGGCAAGACAGATCTACCACCCGGTGTCACGATCTCAGCTTTCCACCCAGACAACCATTCCACGCTTCCACTGCGCAGCCGCACAGCGAGAGGACACTTCCTGCCGGTGCTGGATCCCTACAGTGTACAGCTTAGAGGTGAATACAACTTTGTCTGGCCACTTACAGGACATCGCACACGAACACATGCATCGAAAAATATCTCTCCTGTCTTCTTCCACGTTCCAAAGAAGAAGAAGGATTTATTGTAGCAGCACGGTAAGTTTCTGGGTATAAAACGTCTGCGCATGCGCTCTTCTTCCCCTGGCCGGCATGTTATCTCGTACTTTGCTCGTACTTTGCGTGATACATCACCTGTCCTGGGGTCACATCTCGTCTAGGGCGCACTGTTCTTTCTCTGAATGTGACAGAATGTGGAACGAAAAAGCATATAACATACACACCAGAGTATTTCAGACTCAACTAATGAACAAATATTGTGTAGGATCGCAAGTAGCAAATAAAATAAACTACAAGTAATCTCATATTAATATGACCATGCTCGCCTATCTAGGAGGTTGATCACTATCAACGTTCAATCAGCATCACCATGCATTACTGTTCTGTTGCGGCCATTTAGTCGAGAGCAAGTTGATGAGTAATTATCTATTACCTTATTACGATATCATTTAGGCCAGCATCACTGAGAACATTAATGTAGTGTTTAGTAAGTAATGTACAGCGCGGACAGCCGGTCTCTAGGATTCTACGCTGTAAACGCCTACGTTTTGTTATTGTTAATAAAATGTTTGATGTTTTCAATTTACTAGTCAAAATAACTCTCTTACCTGGCAATCACAAAGGCACTCTGACGGTTAAGTGAACGTGATGTTGCGCAGATCGACTGTTAACTCGCACAGCATTCTGCATGAATGTCCACGTCATCAGGTCCACATCCTCCTCTACATTCAACATCCTACATACGGGTTCTTTTCCAGAATATACTCTGAGCGCAATCTTCTTTATGAACTGTTATTCTGTGCTACAAAAATGCACAAATTTTAATTATTATTTGCTTCTGGTTGAAGTTCAAATTTGTGAATTGCTATAACAATATCATTACATAATATTGACAGTTGCTTCTAGCTTTAAGTTGATCATTACTATTATGTTACATGGCACATCGCTGATGTGATGACCACATGTCGGAGTATTATCTTATTTGAGCCGCCAAGGCTTGCACATCAGAACTGGGATGACAGTTGATATATCGTGTCCCAGAGAAGATAGTTTGCAGTCTGTGTGACTGGTGTCAGGCATCTTGTCCTCAAGATGATGGCTCGCACTCGGCGCACAGCAACGAGAACAAGTTTCATTACCTGAACCATGGACATGAATGATGGACTGATGCCCAGACTCACTCTTGGCCTCTTGCGAAGTGATCCGCTGTTAGTCTCGGCGAGCCGTAACAAAGAATGTGAATAAACCGGAAGTTATGTCGTCTAATGCCTCGTTTTAGCAGTTAACTGGAAAAAAATCGTCTGCCAGCAGTCCAGGGATATTAGTTCGTGTCTGAACTGTATAGACTGAACACTATCGTAAAATGTCATCTTTCTCTTGTGATTTTATTTTTCTCTGTTTTTGTGGCCTTTGTATGTGTGTTTGTTTCGTCCTCCATTCCAGGTTTCTATTTCTTCTAATTAAAGAATTAAAATATTGTCGTGGATAAGGAAGAGCAGAAATTAATGTGTTAGTAAACTGCAACATATGTTTTAAATACGGCTAATGTAGGTGCAGATTGAATGTCTTTGCTTGCACACAGTTCCGGCGAGAAAAACTTCTTTGACATTTTCAGATGTATCTTGTCTCCTGAAAAGTCGTTTTACGTTTTCTTTTCTTAATCGCTGCCCATCGAGCGATTTCTTGAGAGTTTTCCTTCAATTGCACTGTAAATGTCGCCCTGAGAAAATGTAGTTTAATGGGTACAACATAATTTGCCTCACGCATGTAATAAGGCATTTAATTTCTTGCTCAAAACACGACTTTTAAAGAAACACACGCAGAAAAAAAAAACAACAAAAAAAACAATGGCGTCTTTTGTGTTTATTTTACTATGTCTTCTCCAGAACACAAGGAGATGTGTCCAATGAAGACGGTAGGAGAAATCCCAGCGATAGTGTCTTTAGTCAGGTCATCGCGTACATATGCTTCTCGTTTCCTAGATGAAAAAAAATTTAAACGTTTTGTTACGTACATGATGATGATGATGATGATGATGATGATGATGATGAGGAGGAGGAGGATGATGATGACGACGATGAGCATTTGCAGACATGACACGTTTATTGTAGGGAAAGAATTGGGACCCAGGAATCTGGGTGAAGTTATGAAATGAAATCTGAGTGAATATGAGATAGAAACTTGTTCTTCAATGATAGATGCTGACGTTTTAAATCATTTCTTCTGAAAATTTTTGGCAGAAAAATAATCGTTCACATGCGGCTTTTACAATACCTCCAAAAACTTAGGTCTGGAGTGATACAAGGAGGTCAGCATGATTGTATGTACACGAAACCTAAACTTTATTGTCGGAAACAATTCAGAATGTCAACATTAATCATTTCAACTCAGTTTGCTGTTTCACGTGCCTTTCGTGTGCTTTTCAAAGGTTTTAGCGAACAACGCAAGGATGTCAGACTTAGAATGCTTTATTCCAAAATATAATCAAATCCCCTTCTAATAAAAAAATAATTATAATTTTTTTTTTTTTTTGTAAATAGAAAAAAGGTGTAAGAGACAATTATCTTTGTCTTAATTAGATAATGATGATTACGATGTGTATGATGTGAAATAAGATCACTTTATGCATTGCTTGAAGCAGGTTTAAAACAGAATTGGGATGGGTTTGATGATCGCTTACTTAATCACTGGGTTTTTTTTTCACCATTCCCACCCCCTTCTCTCTCACACACACAAACACAGTGTTTCTCTTCCCACTGCAAGTGGTGTTTTTCTCTGTTCTCTCTTTTACTCATATTCCATCACTACCCCCCAAGCCCGCGACAGTCTCCTGTCCTAAAGTTACAAAAGTAAACCCTCTCCCATTCTCCAGAATGAGTGTCTGAAAAAAAAATTGAGAGCATCTGTCATTCTCAACGATCCCGCAAAACTATGCTCCAAAGCCTCTTGAAACAACACAAACAGAAAGCTTTTTTCATATCAGCCCTTTATGGAATTTAAATAAGGACAGACAGACGCTGAAAACTGTAAACTCTAAGGGATTGAGGGCTGACATAACGTGAAATTTCTGCACAATGCATTAACACTGCATTGGAAAGCCTCGAGAGAACAGGGGATGGAGCAGGATTTAGTTTGCTAGGCCCCTAGGGACGTGGCGCCACTTTCTCCTGAAAGCAATTGGACTGGGTGGAGCCCCTGGCCTTAGCGGCGAGGAGCCTTGTCCCGCCCTGCTTCGATCTGGTGGCCGGCGTTAATGTTTTGATTGACAATCGTCTAAAACAGATCGGAGAGTTTGCATTTGAGCTCGTGTCGACTGGGCGAACACGCCAAACTACTCCCGACTCCAGCGATGTGGGTGTGAGTAAACAGCCCCTCTTTTATTTCACGGTTTCAACGCCGGGTGTGCGTGTACTCGTGGGTAGCGAGGGTGGGTGCGCGCGTGCCACTTTATTTTATTTTATTTTTATTTATTTTTTTTATTTTATTTTTTTTTTTTATTTTATATTTTTATTTTATTTATTTATTTTTTTGTCGCTGCATTTCTGTATAAGAATAAATTACACATACATCTTTTATAACACAATTTATCACATTACTTACACGTGGTACACAAGATGATTGCGTTCCGCTTACTGAGTCGTGTTCACTCTCAAAGATCAAGGCCTTGATTTTTTCCCATTCCGACCGTCCATCCTTATTTTGACTTGTGGATTTACCGGATTTTGCGAGCCATTAGGAGTCCACAAACAATTTCAGTTCCACAGCTTGATCAGAAGTATCCATAACAGCGCCAGTGAGATGTGGAACGGGTCGGTGACAGATATTTCCCATCTCGTGGTAGAAATGCATGTTTCACACACAAACACACAAGAAATACAAGCAAAAATAAACAAAGTGAACTAAACTAATAAATATCTGTCATTGTCACGTTCAGCGATGTCTGTCCACAGGGACTGGAGGCTAAACTCTCGGTCTGCCTACCAGCGTCACTCGTCTCCCGTTCCTGACATGCCAGCAAAATGAAATATTTTGACATGCTGAAAAAAATTAAAATAATTTATCTACAAGGAAGGTGGTCTCCCAGCAAATAACAGTTGATGTATGTAACATGCCTCGGTGACTCTGCCAAGGGGATCCCTGATACTCGACTCCATCAATAATCCACGAAACTTTTTTTTTTACTTATAGATGTTATCTTAAAAAGAAGGTAGATGAGCTTTGCACCTGTCGTACAAAACATCAGGAGAGTTTCCGCCGAAGAAAGTAGGTTCGGGAAATATAAACACGACACCTGTCGGGGAGAATATGACATTTGACTTCTCGAAAACCTAAGTATTCCCAGATACCGAGGATCAGACATAAGAAAATGCTCGACACAGCAAATAGTAAGCGGACGTAATCAATTTATTCTGGATTCCAGAATTTTTTCTTCTTATTTCCTTTTTAGTTCTTCGGCAAGAGTTATCAACATGTCTACCTGTCAATGTCAGGATGTCTGCTGTTTCATTCTCAGCATTTTTGAAAGGCTATCTCTAACTCAACAGACCCAAGTTGCCGCTGAGACGGGTGCCGCGCGGCAGACAGACGCGGCGCGGCTACCGCCTGATGTTGCGATCCATGGCACCTAGATTTCAGATAGTGCTGTGCGCATGACCGGACCTAATGGAGTGTTGCAAGGGGAGGGAGTCTCGCCCAGCGATTACACACAATCTGCTTTTTAAAGAAAAGAGATGTTTGTGACGTTTCCCGACATGCATCGCTCCTGGCTGTGCGTTTAGTTGCGAGGGGATGTGAAAGGGTTGTGTGGTCTTACTTTGTTAACCGTTAAAATGTAAGTTTGATTATAACATGTCAAGCAAATTTCAAATGTAATTCTGTTTAACGATTGTGTTCTTTTTGTGTAAAAACATTATGATTCACCTGCACACCTATGTGTCTCCCTATCTCCATACCTCTTCTGCTTCGATTTCTCACTCCATCATCTCTTCCTCTTTTTTTTTTCATGTACTCTTTTGTGTGTTGGTTCACTTCACATCAGTTGTCATATCCCTAATGACTACTTGTGACTGGCTTTTCCTCCGAAAGTTGCTCTTATCCGTACGATATGTAAAGGAGGACTATAATCAGCCAACATCTTCGGTCACGTGTCTTACCAGGTCAGTCTGTTCGGTCAAGCGTGAAGCCAGGCACGTTCATCAAAATGTATAACCAGTCTGTTGGGTCAGGTCCATGACCATGCAATATGTCAAGTCAATAACCAACTGAACAATTCGGTCATAGTAATACAGGCGTATACCCCACGAGGCTTACTTCATTTGGTTTACTGCGATATATAAATGCACGTTTCTTGCTTGACCTAACCCTGCGACAAATCTCAGACTACTTTCAATGCAAATTAAATTCCCCTGCTTAAAAAGAAGATCGTTTGTAATCATCTGCCCAAAGCCCTATCACTTTTTTCTGCTTTGGAGAGCCGCGGCGAAAATTGGTATTTATTTTCGCGAAAGGGGGTGTAATTGATTTTCAAAATTTACATTGCTTCGGATCACCCTCGTGCTTGGATTGCCTGCCCTTCCTTCCCTCCTTTTTTTTTTTTTTTGTCATTGGAATCGCAGAAGATAGTTTTTATGCCTTCACAGTCAAGTGAAAGAGAATGGCACGTAAGAGAGTGAGAGAGGAGGGTAGTGAAAAGGAGGAGAGGTCAAAAGAGCAACTGAAATCTGGAATGAGGACAAAAGGCTGTGCTGTGAATTGCGTTAGTTTCCACGTCGCTTCTAATAGAAAAGCGACACAAAAAGGTCCACTTAGGGGCCAGGATGGAGCTGGATGCGCGTGTCAATGACGAACCCCAGCAATGGCGTCCGTGATGGCGCGCAGCTATCTTCACAGCGTCGCAGCCCACAAAAACTCGCGAATTTCAACGTTTGTCCTCCAGGCTTCCCCAGCTTCCCCACCACCATCACCGCCACCACCACCACCACACCGCATTTTTTTCTCCTTTTGGCGAAGAAGGGATTCCAAGAAAATTGCCCCCTGCGCCTCTTTGCTGGAGAAGGCTTGCAGCAATTAAGTGGAAAGTTTGTCAAAGGCTGATTGTTTCGAATCACCCGAACCTGACTTCTTCCCAGGAGCACGACCCGATCAGCCCCGTGCAATGTAATTACTTTCTAGTCGATGATCAAGTTAGAATAGTCGAGAAAATTAGAGGAACATGGCTGTTAACGACTGGATGTTATGAACAGATCGGCTTGCACGCCAGGAGATGTAGGAGGGAATAGAGAGAGAGACTTGTGTCACACTGCCTGTCACACCGACAACTGTAATATGTTTGTTTTGTCTCCAACATAATATCATTATTACTTATGTTCTACTACATATACAGATATTTTGTACATAAGGTAATGTCCTTTTAGGAATTTCTGTAAAGAACGTGCTCGTAGTTTTTAGAATTTTATCAAGAGTAAAAAGCTTCTTTGCACACTCCAAATGATCTACAGGGCCTCGCTAAATCCTGTTTCTCTTTCTCTCTCTCTCCATTTTCGCAATCCGTTTCTTTGTCGCTACATTTTTAAGATCAGGAAGAAAACGGTTCAAGCTTAACATTATAAATCAAAATTTATCTTGATCATATGCAATTCTATTTTGTATTTATAATATATATTTCATATCGATCCTAAATACTATTTATTGATAACATATTTTGTGTTTAAAATATGCGAGTTTATATTTATCCTACACAGTTATATTATTTCTTTATCTATCCAATAAATATTATCATTATTTATTTTGATTAATTGATAATGAGTTATGCTTCTTTATAATGGAGTATGTGCAATGTCTCAGTGAGAAGCTAAGGAGAAATGTTCCCCAATTCCCTAAGAGGGAAACACGAGCCCGAGCTGGTGACGTCAGGTTGTTCTATCGGCAGCACCTCGTCCAGCCGCTGCTCTACCCACAGCACCTGTGCCAGCTGCTGATTGGACGCACTCCCGTCGGCCCGTCAGACCGTTTTATGCCCGCGTTTGCCATGGTGACTGCGCACCACGGGGCAAAAACAAAATCCCAAAGAGGGAACTAGAGGTAAATGCCCCCGAGCGCCGTAGAGAAAGAGGAAGAGGAGGTTAATGTAGAAATAAAACCCTTATTCCTGTGGACTGGCAAGAGCATCATGGGAACACGAAACCCGTTCTATATTTGCACAAACTTATGTAAATTATGTTTTGCTTTCATTCGTCTGTTTAGCTATGCTAGACAGGCATTTCGTTTTAACGCAAGCATGCGTGCGAGCATATTCTGTCATGCTTCCCCGATGGGTGGACAGATTAGTGGTGGAGTTGATGGATGGACGTGCAGACGAACAGACAACATCATGTGTTTCGCATAGAAGATCTCAGTCCTTCTAAACCTGCGCACCGAGGCATAATATACATATTTTTTGTCCTTCTTCTTTCTTTTTGACTTATTTTATATTAATGATAAATATGGAAATGTGGAGCAAAACTTGTTGTGCTCAATGCAGTCAGTATTGTCAAGTCTAATAACAGTGACAGAAAGGTCGATGAATCTCGGTGACGGTTTTTTAGTCAGAGATGTCGCTTTTAAAAAAGAGAAACGGTACCTAGCTCCAATAATATCGCACTTTGTCGACCAGCGCCCACATCACCTGCCGGTGTAGGCGTCTTGTAGGTGGTACACAAAGCTCCAACAAGGAGGCGGAGGTGGGAGACAGAACCGACGATCACCGGTAAGTCTGTCCCCGGTAGACCTCAGCTTGGTCATTGTAACAGCAGAAGTCACCTCCTTCCGTCCTCATCCTCCTACCCAACACCTGTATCTGCTCCTTGTCATTGATCCCACAGTGCGTTTACCTGCATACTTGCATACCAATGTCTAAAATATTTTACTAACCTGACGAGATGAATTTGCCCAGAAAATGAACTAACTGCTCCCAACCCTCTTCGACTTTGCATTGACATTTTGATCATACCTCTAATATCAATCAGGAAAAAAGTTGAGAAGACAAGAAAGTACATACCTATCTTCAGAAACTATCAAGAGCATTAAAACCTCAAATGTAACTGACCGATATTTTAATTTTTCGGATTGTTTTAGCAAACAAATACAATTCCCGACCGGTCGGATGAAAAGCAAACTGACAAGAGTTTTTACAAGTAGAGTGACATTTGCCTTGCTGTTAACAAGAAGGTTGATGAAGACATGCGACTTTGTTTCGTCGCTGCTTTCTACTCTTTGCTCGATGTGTACCGCGGGCCTGGGCATCGATCTCTGGCGGTCTGGCACAACTGATTGAGGGAGGAACACGCCGCCACCGCGCTGTTAACTTGTGTCTGTAATCACGCCTCCAACGTCCTCATCCACATATTTTCCTTTCGTCCGTGTTTGGGTACCGGGCCATTCATTTGCTTTTCTCACCGCCCGCAAAATACGGAGGGAAAACACACGGCCATGAGCATTGGCGGTCGGTGGACACACACCAGTGGACGCACGGCAGTGATGGAAGAAGCAGGACTTGCGGGGAGAGCGGAGTGTGATGGCATCAGAGAATCAGGATGTTGGGTAGGGTGAGGGATGGGGCATGGCAAGAGGCTGTTCACTCACGTGCGTGCAAAATGTTTTTGCTCGCGCCGGCAACGACCTCGGCCAGCAGGGAGTCGTCAATAGAGAGCACTCTCTCGTCACACTCTGCTGCTCAAGCAGCGCCGCCAGCAACGGCAAACTGTTTTTAGTCGTCGTCGTCGAATGATGCATAGAGCAATGACTCCGAGAGTTTCACTTTCTGCACACACAGACATATTCGATTTATATTAAGACTGGCATGTAAACAACAACAACACCACACACAAATTTTAAAATAACTTTCAAAGCACTTGACATCATCTTACAAGCAAAGCTTTCAAGGAGCAATAAAATACAGATAACGATTATAGAAAATGACTTGCCCTCAGGATAAATAGCACTCCGCAAACAGAAGTCCATAATGGTTCGTTTAAAGAAATCATGGAAGATAAATGAAAAAGGCAGTTCACTGTTTAAAAATATTCTCCAATGATTACCTGAAACCACCATTAGGCTAAGTGATGCCGATTCTGTTGCGAAATCGTTTGTTTTGTGGGTTTTTTAAAACAATGGCTTCCTGCTTTAGCTGGAATCGGAGGCCGCACTGAAAGGAGGACCACCACAGTTCTGAAGACAGACTTGGCGCCACAGTCTTTGACTGACGAGTGTGACTGTCACTAAAGTGAAGGAAGAGAACTGAAAACGAGTGACAGAAGGCAGTTTGTGTCTGATACCATTCGCTCGTAAACACTAAGGCTATACTCACCTTCACGGATGTTGGACATTTTAGTTGTCCGTAAAAGCTGCAACAGGGACTTTCATGCAGGAGATTGGGTGCCTTGAGCCCACACACGATGGACTGGAGGGTCCAGGGCCTGCCTTGTTCACCATCACACGAGGGACTGTAGGGTCCAGAGGCTGCAGCAGCAGATATGAGCCCTGCTCTCTATCACACGATGGACTGGAGGGTCCAGGCCTGCCCTGCTCACCATCAGAAGTCCAACTTAAACAGACTACATACCGACGATTCACACAATTTTGACTACCTTCACAGTTAACTCACTCAACTACACAACAGGAAGAGCTGTGGGTGGAAGTACGAATGAATAGACGACGACGACGACGATGATGATGATGGCGGTGGGTAGGGCTGACAGACGCAGAAGTGCATATAAACAGGAAACAAAGAAATGCAAGTATGTTTCTGATCAATCGTCACACTAGTTCCATTTACTCTAATGCTTATTACATTTAAATGACCAGTTCGGGGGGGGGACACGTAATCGTTTTCCTTATTTTTCAGATATTTTGTTTCTAAAATGAGAGGCAAAGAAATGTTTCGAAGCGTGAACTACAGTTAGCTTTTTTAAGTATAATTGCATGCTATTAAGTGTTTTCATGCAATTCCACTAATGTTACCGGACTCAGAAGGGTCTCAACGGCAACGACCTTTCTTTTTCTTAGAGGCAGGGACCTCGCTCAATGAGATCTGCCAAATCTTCGTTTAAAAAAATGAATGGCGTGGAAGGGAGATAACTTAAGAAACTAAAGGGAAATAACTTAAAAAGTGAGATGCAAGATGACAGTCATGTGAAAGCAAAGAAGTTGGCATGCACAACGAGGACAGAGTTTTTGAATTCACTGAACATTCTGTGAACAAAGAGAGTTGGAAGTGCAGCAGTAACAAGTTCCTGAACTTAAATTGGCCTTATTATTTGCTGTCATGCTAAAAATGTCGGAGGGATTTACCAGCTGTTCTTGACATGAATGCAAATAAAACAAAACAAGCATTACACGGTTTCCCCTGAGGAATGCAAGGAGCGTTTGACATAACTTAACTTTCAAGAAAACTTTTAAAAAAGACAAAAATATTTAACAAAATAGCTCTGAGGAGAAACATGTAGGATTTGTCAATCAAGAATTTAAAATAGAAAATTAAAGGGATATAACTTTCTCCCCATTTGTTGATTTCTTTTTGTCTCAGTCTCAACCTCAACATAACCTTTGTATCTAAATTCTGAAATAAAGAAAAAATGAAAGGAGAAGTGAAAAAGGAGTAACAGAAAGTCATTCGTTATACATATTATAATTATTCTATATCAGAACGAGTTATGTAGTATTAGTCAAGACATCAATCATGATAGCATGAAAACATCATTTATTATTGTATTATGATTGTTCATTCACAAGACATCTACAAGTTATTGAAGACTTTTTCCCCTGTTTAGGTGGCACAGAATAAAATATCGAAGAATGGCATTTCATAATTTACCTGATTCAATCCGTAAGGAGCATAAATAAGGAACTAACTCTAGGTAAGTAGTGTTCATTGACAATGATGACTATTTACATTTTATTATCTGTTTTGTTGAAATTACAAGCAACCAAATGCACCAAAGAAGTAAGACAATAAAAATACATTAACCAGTGTGTTAAAAAAATATAAAACACGTTCATCCACACATTACAATATTTCCACCCAGCCATCAGTTATAGTTTTGTCGTACGGAGCGGCCTCAGCTTCAGCGAATGGACTCCCACAGTGCAAACACACAGAAATTAAAGGTAAACATATCATAACGGTCCAGTTCTGTCAAACAACAACAGAGTCGAGTAGCGCATCAGTCAAAACAGCCTCCTGCTGTGTACTCTTGTACAGCAGACATGCAACAACTGAGTTGTTTACTTATCTAACAGCTCGGTTGATGCAGCAAACAGCTGAGCTGAGGTGGCTTACAGGTGTGCTCAGGTGCACGACGAGAGTTGAAGTAGATATCTAACACCTGGGTTCATCTGCGAAAACAAAAGTGTCTACAACACTCTGTTCTGCACTGAGACGTACTAAGCTCGGTGGTAAATAAATATTTTCTTGTTTACTTGTACCAGATGTCCTGGATCCATCCCATTGCCATTGACTTTGACCTTGCCAGAAGTGTGAGGATGACACTGCACGTGAACCAAGCGTTTTCTATTTATAGCTCGTGATACAATATTTCCTCGTGATGCACGCTGTAAGTGCTCGTGACAAAGCAAGATCCGTGCAATTGTTTGTTTACAGAGGTCTCTGGGTGACAGAAGGAAGGAGTTGCAATGAAGGGTGAGCAAAGATGATATTTATTATATAAATTGTGTAGGTCAGTACAGTCGCAACACACACCTTGTGTGAGTGACGGGGTCACGCTGTAGTGTCAGTATGACGTCATGTTGTAGCACCTGTCGGTGTGAGTGTGGGGAGAAGAGGGAGGGGGGATCTCTGTCAGTGGAGTTTGTACCTGCTTCCGACGTGAGTCACGACTTCATCCGTGATCTCGTCTTTCACCACAAGCACCCCCACCACCATCGTTATTATCACCACCACCTCCACGATCCCTACTAACATTCCTACAAACATCACAACTATTTCCAGGGACAGGTCATAGCATTCTTAAGTCGTGATCAGAACTGGGTGCAGGAGACGGAAGGATGTGACACCTAAGAACAAAGACCAGCGCAGTCTAATGGAGGCTTAGTGAGCAAGGTGAGAATTTTCAGCCAACATAAGCACTGCGATCTACATATACATTTTAAGGACGAGAAGGAGAGAGAGATATGGCTTAAAACAGACAGACAAACACGGTTATGGTTAATTAAACCTGCATGGACTCGGTGTCCCGCCCCGACAAGCAAATGGACAGCAAATCTCGTTGACACAAATGTCTTTGTGACATGTTCAGCATCTGATTGCTCGGCTTAACTGCTGGGTGAAGTTGCGGGCAGTTTGCAGTCATCCACGTGTATGTCATCAGGTCTGGCTTCCACGCCTGCTAGGTGATGACAACGACAGCTAACTCCCTGCTGAGGTGTGCATGACACAGCCCTGGTATGTTCCCTGCAGTTACAGCAAGATTCACACCAAACAGAATATATCCTCTGAATTGTTCGAAAAATCCCCATGTAATTGATCCTACAGATTAGCTTCATTATTGTTTACATTTAAAAGCACTTAACAGCAAAACCGACTAAGAGCAAATGCGTGGGTGATCCTGGGTGAGGTTGAAACATGACAGTTGCAGAAGCAAAAATGCTGCTTTTAAAACTGAAAGGCTGATTATGTTCTGTGCTGACAAAATTGGCTTAGACTTGATAAAAATTAAGAAGTGGTCTGAAAATATTTCCAGAAAAATCTTCCACCTACAGGTTTTCAATAGAAATGTCCTCATTCGCACTTAACCTCTTCGAGTTTTTGCTAAGATTTTAAGTGACTCCTCATGTGCTCACCTGCTGTTGTGGGGAAGGAGATACTCGCATCGCCCCCGTGAGACATCTACAGCAACTCTGTGAGGCGTACAGTTGAATGTCATGCATAAAACATCTCTCCCACCACGACTGCTGAAACCAGAACCTCCATCATTCTGTCGGGAGGATCAAACGGGGCAGAGAACAGAAATAGAGACATCAGATAACTTTAGTCAGGCAATGGTAGACGTGTACCCACATCTTCTGCTGGTGAGAGAGAGGTTGAAAGACCGCCATGACACCGGAGCTGCCTTTGTAATGGATTTGGCCACATTATAACATTTTCTCGTTCAGTCTTTTCTCTCTCTCTCTCCTGTCTTTTTATGTCTCCTGGTCAACCATAAACTCTACCATCTCTGTTTCCAGAGCACTGAATGTACCCCAGTGCAAGTGCAGTGGTATTTGCATGCGCTCCTGTCCATTTCTAATTCCGTTTCTTTCTGTTCATTTCATGGCACATGCCACAGCCAATAATGAATGATAAAATGAAATAAATTAATAGTGGCAGTTTGCAAAGACACGAGCAAAATGGTAATTTTTCCCAAGAAAACTGTATAAAAACCAGCTTATGTTCCCCGAATAAAAGAAATCATTCATTTATGAGTTAAGGAACGAAGCAACATAAACAATTCTTTTCAGCATTTAAACCGGCTTTAAGCCGTTTCAGATGACTCCTAGCAACCACATGTTCCTTTCAAATTGTTTCCTGCCATTCAGAGCGTCTCAAAACGTTATTTTTATCGATAATGCATTAAAGGATCGAAGAACAAAGGGGACTACGAAGGCAACTGTTCCCAAGAAGCACTTTACTTGCCCAGGGCCCAACGGGGAAGGATGGAGAGAAACAAAAACGAGAGAGAGATGAGAGTGAAAAGAAAGAAGGGATCAGGAGAGAAGACAGGAGAGAGAGACAGTCTTTGAGTGGATCGGACACGGGGAGAGGTCTAAAGAGGATGAACGAGTTCAGGCAAAGAAGAGCTTTCAAGTGATCGATCAGTGAAAGTTAAAAGTGAATTGTGTGAAGCGCCGCTAAATGTAAGACAAGAACTTACAACAAAAAAACTCACACTGGGGCTGAGAACACAAGCTGTTCGGTGAAAGACTTTTGCCACAACATAGTTTGATGTCCGTCAAGTGTTTTTCAAAGCTGTGTTTGGCGAAGCTTAATATTATCTCTGGCACTGACAGGGTGGGGTGGGCCACACACCCGAGGTACAGACAGGCTTTGTGTGCCGGTCGCGTGCACGGGACATCACCAAGTGCAGTCTTCACCACGGACATAAAACTGAGAAATAGTAATGAGAATAGGGACACATAATTGAGAAATAATAATGTCAATACGGACATGTTGATTGTGTCTTAGTGTTCTGTCCTGCGATTTATTTCTTTGACTTTGTTGTGCTTTATCTGACCACAGGTAAATATTTTAAATCGTACTGTCGGGAAATCGACTTGCTTGTCACAATAGTAATTTTACAGAAAAAAATACATTCCTCAAAATATCATAATAAAACTGTCAAAGAATATTTATATCTTGTAACTTGTGTCAGCTCACGTTAGAAATAAACAACAACCGTGTGTGTGTTGAGGACCTGAAGAAAGTAGTTCCCTGCCTTATGGACCACGTC
The DNA here is from genome assembly GCA_004794325.1 of Pomacea maculata. NCBI lineage: Eukaryota > Metazoa > Mollusca > Gastropoda > Architaenioglossa > Ampullariidae > Pomacea > Pomacea maculata. The sequence continues at coordinate 575,515 of SRHC01002512.1, forward strand.
GTAGGGTCCTTAATGACAAGCTTTACAGCATGTGACCAGAAGATTCTCAATTTATTACATTCAATCTCGTAGTCAGCGCGGATATTTGGTTCCTGTGATGGTTAGCTCAGATCCCACTACTGCATGGCGCTCAGAGTGACTACCCTTTCCTCACAGTCATCAACAGAAAGTCTGCCGCCTCCAGACCTTCCAAAATGTCCTCCACTGAGGTTCCTACAGTCAGCTGACGCTGAACACGTATTCATAGCACCTACTTTTTCTGTGAACCACACAACAAGAACTGGGCTGTGTGGTTTAGATTAGGAAAGGAAAATATTTCGCTGAATGGGGGTCGTTGACTGGCTAGGATTACGCCATTGAAGGCAAAGAAGCAGGAAGCACCGCAAGACCTCCCAATAATGTCAGGCAAGGCCAATCCTTCTGGCAAGAAAGAAACTATCAGACTTGTTTGACGCTGTAGGACAACACTGCAGCATCTCATTGCTGATGCCCAGTATTTCCAACAGATTGTAAATAAAGCTTTCTCCAATCCCTGTGCGCAACTGTGCAGTTGGTGCGAACTGAAGGTTACTCGCGTCCATTGCGCGGCATGGCGCCATCATGGAGACTTTCTGTTTCGCTAATTCTGACCGCTTTGTCCTCATTTTTTCTTTTTCTCTCTCTCTCACGTACGCGTCCCACCAATTCTGATTTTCCTGGATTCAATCAAAAAGAAACAACCATTCAAAACAACCACTGTTTTCCTTTATTTTTTTTTATTTTTATTTTTTGCACATGAGCAAATAAAATTGCAGGAAAAGAGGATTTCACGGCTTCTGAGTACAAAAGCATAAAATATTCAAAGGCTGACTCCTGTCAAAGGCAGGCTAGTGCTATTCTCAAGCAGCTCGTCTCTAATGTCCCCGAAATAAAGAGAACTACGGGAGGACGGGCTATATGACTGGAGTCATCCATGACTTATAAATCAGCCGATGATAATTTATAGTCGAAAAGCTCAGTGGTGGGGAGATAACAAAATCAGTGAGCTGCACACTTTTAATTAAGTTAATGCAAGGAACATTTTAGATGAAATAGTGTACATCTGCGTAACTTGTGATAAAATATTTCTTTCGAAACCATATAGCTTGTCATTCTAGCAAACAATTGTGCAAGCTTTGGCACCGACCCACCGAGACATCCCACTCTCCATCAGACTAGCGGTATCTTGCCAATCTCTTGGAATATTTGTAGACCCCACAGCCTGTTGTCGCGAGCTCAGGTAACAGGCACGTGAGATAGTGGGAAGATCGAAGTTCATCACACCAGTCCTGCATCTACACTCCGGACCACTCCGCCATCCACGACGACATGTACTGTAGGTGTTCACAACACTCTTAGACTGCTTACTCATGAAGACTGTTAGCACTTAGTTCCGAGCCCCAGCCAGTGGTCTAGAAACCAGGAAGGGGGAGGGCCAGGGGGACACGCCCCCTCAGAAAGAAAAAGATAGTGAGGAGGCGAGAATGTGAACTCCCCTCTCCCACTCTCAAAGCATCTTACTGTGCCACTGTCAGCCTACTTCCCCAGTAACACCACAACCCAGCTTAGTGCACAAGACTGAATTATTGATAAAGTTGAGGACTTATGTATTTACAGGCAAATAATGTACATGTAGAATATATACCTGGCTAATTGTCGAAGGAGTCGCCTTTCTGTCAATCCTATTAACAATCCAAATAACAGACGAGTCGACATTATCCTTTCTCAACACATATTCACACGTACACCTACATATACATCCACAGGCCACTTAGCATTGACACAGAACTGTCCTTTGCTGCAAGAAACAAAATTGTTCTTTGTTGTTTGGATGCTGTTTAGAAGGTTTGATGATGCATAGACCTTTGATCTTTATTCGTTTCTTATTCTCGTACAAAGACTCGAGACTAGTATTGTATGAACTGGAGACGTCTGCTCACAGGGACGGTCCACGTGTCCCCTCCATCACCACTCGATGGAAGACAACTGTTCAGAGAGGAGAACAGCGAGTAGTGTTTTGACTCGAGCAACTGATTGCCAGAGATTGAGCCCTGCTTCCAGAGCAGAAGGACAATTTACCAGACCTCATAATTTACCAGACGGTGATAGCTACTCAACACTACTGGTACACCCCTTGGCACTACACCAGTTCCTTGGTCTGATGGCAGCTGACTGGTGATGCCTGGCTTTTCCCTTTCTGCAGACTTTACTCAGCCTTGTCAAAATCTCTTTTTACGACTTGTATCCGTTAAGAGTTTGATGACGAAGCGTTGGTTCAAGGTCTAACACAATGTTAATTAATTAAATCAGTGGTTTCCTAACCTTCCAGGCATCTGATTGGTCATTCACACTCACATCTACGTTCAATTATATGTAATTTGGAGACAGTCCATCATGCATCGTATTTATTACAAAAATCAAAGCTGCACAGCCAGCAGCATCTCTTAGTTACCCTGGATCACCTGACTGACCTGCCAAAGCAGCGGCTCCTTTGATCCGCTTGGTCCCACGAAGTCGTGAACCTGTCACCTGCCAACCGACCGTCGCTGATGGATGTGATGTATGTATGGCCTCTCCCTTGGACTCGCAGCCGGAGTTAATGCGCCCTTTGATTAACAATTATCAAACGATCACACCTCCCACGCTCTCGCCTTTTATCTACAATTGACTTGTCTGATTGCTCACGTGCTGACGTGGACCTGACCTCTCACCTCGCATAAGCACGAAGCCAATCAACTGCTTGACCCTCCCGTTAGTTCACGACACTCGAAATACCCCCCGTCTGGATTCCATCAACTACATCAGCAGCAGTTGTTTCTATAAGACAACAATACCTTGATGCAGGTGACAAAAAGACTGATTAACGATTTTGTTTATGTGTGTGGATGTTTGATATACATAACGGTACAAGTGGCTGAATTAGAGTCGGGGAGGGAGAAAAAAAAAGGTTTTTATTTCCCTTCCTTATCAATTACTATTATTATGAACAAATGAATAAACGTGTTATAATGAAATATATGATACATAAAAATTCTTTTTAATTATTTTTTTTTTAAATCTTGATGTTGAGGCAACAAGACTTTGATGAAGATGACAATTAAGTCTACTCTTAATTCTCACAATCATCGCCGCCGATGTCGTAATCACTCTTCGTTATCATCACTTCTGCGGGATACATGACCGGAATTTTTCATCGTAAGAATGATCTTTTTTGTGTCTTTACGAAGTTAGTGAAAGATAAAAAAATCTTTGAAATCAGAACGTATTTAGAAGAGAAAGTGGAGAAAGCTCAAGGGGATCTAGTCGAATTTTGACAAGCGAAAAATGTCAAACAGCTCATTCCGAAAATGTTCTTTTTTATGTTCTTCCTGACGTATCCCCTGGCAAAAGATTTTTTTTTTCGTATCTTGGCATGGTTGGCATGACCTCCTCGTTTCTAAATGTAATTTTCAGTCTTTTGGATCCCAGCATATTTTTCTGCGAGGAAAATGTAAATAATGTTTCATCTTATCGTCTTCGGGAACAATATTTTGTCCTTTTTCACTTGCTTCGAAATAAAACAATGTTTTATTTAGTTTTTAAAATCACACTTGTTTAGATGAATAAACTATTTCCAATGCATGGATTATTGTTCGTTTCCCGGTATTAAGTAAAAAAAATATTGGCAGTTTTGAAAAAGATCCCCCGTTGACCATATTTTATATTTTCCCCGCCATCTAATCTGTTTAGCACCTACTCAACGTATTTGCGGGAATTAAATATTCTGGGTAAACACTTATCTTTGCATGAAGCTGGTGATTACAGATTATCAGTTTACACGTTCCTAGCTCTGTGGGAGGCAGTTTTTTCTCCATCGTTCAAATAATATGTCTGGTGAGGCAGAGAACATCTTTCCATCCACACAGATACTTTTACATAAAAATCTGCTCCTGTCTCGTAAATATTTCCACGATTCTCTCTTGACTCACCCTCCACGTCTCTTGTTCCAACTGTTTCAACTGAGTATAAAGTTTTAAATCCTCAAGACGCCTCGGCTCTCAGGTAGTACTGGCTCCTGTATCACTAAAAGTAAGTGGTATACCCAGACCATTTCATGCACTAAGAAATACCTCATGCATCTTGTGGGCAAGCTGGAGTTTTTTCATATTATTTTTCGTCTTGTCTCCAGAGTAACCCGAGTCAGCCATCTTATAGTGTAGTTGCCATTTCGTAGAAACTGTTTTATCAAAGCGAAAATAGTAAGATTGGTCATTTTGGCCATCATGTACTACCACCACTACTATCAGCATCACAACTCTTTCCGTATATTTCTTGGTATTTTTCTTTCCCTCAAAGAGAGAGATTGTGTCCACCATGAACATCAGAATACCTTGTTTGCTACTAGCAGACTTGCTATAACTTAGAAGAGCTCCCTGTGACTCTTTTTTTTTCATTTCTACATCTCTGTTTGGATTCTTGATGTTGATGTAAACATCTCTCTGCTTATTATTGTTCACGTTTTTCAAGCTTGAAAAGGGCCAATGAGACTATTTAATAAAGATCTTAGCTCAGGTTATCTCTACGAAGAATATTCAATATGAAATATTTAAAGGGAATAAAAGAATAGTTAACTCAAGTCTTAATGTTCACAGGGTCATGTGACAGATGGACAGATTGCAATCAAATGGTCGGACAGGACATCGTTGTCCTGCCATCGAGCACCTTGTAGACCAATAGACAACTATGACATCCTCCCACACTGTCGGAAAACAACCTGCACACAACAAAGGCCAATGGAAACGAAGAATAATTCTGCTGTGAATTTTTCTGCCAAAAAAAAAAAAAGAAAACTAAGGGTAGCAATATGGCGACAAGTGAAATCACACCCCGCGCCTCTCGTTGCCTGAGCCCTGAATGGCGGTGTGCGGCGGAGACGAATTAACACAAAATAAATTTCCGCCCGCCCCAAGCGTCTGCCATGGAGGGGCACGTGGCATGAGCCCAGGGCGAGAGAGGGAGGGTCCGAGCCGCGCGGCGAGAGGAATGAAATGGAAGGGACTTTCTTAACGGAATAGAGAACATCATTTCTCTACACCCCCGGCTTTCTTTCAGGCCAGCCATGGCCCGTGCCGGTGCCACATGCAAATATGGAGTCGTTTTGTCCTTTGATCAGAAATGCAAACGTTTTCCAGTAATGCAAATTCAGATGCTCTGGCTTCAGTTAAATGATTCAATTTCATGAACCGTCTCAAAAAGGTTTTCGCGAACTGAAAAAAAAATGTAGTTGCATCACTATGCACAAATCCTTCCTTCTGGTTATTTCTCATTATACAGAGGAAACAACCAAAGAAAAACTCGCTTGAATTCGTATTTCTCGGCTAGACGTCTATTTTAAAATGTTACAAAGATTTTATGAAGCATTTACATTCCAGGGAATTACAGAACAAAGAAAATTAAAACACAATTTGGGCTTTAATGACAGATATGGACGTTCTAGATCATTTTTGTTTAAATTTTAGGGTTGGGAGAATGATGGTTTGCTTACAATTACATCTAAAACTATTTTGAGGAATTACTGGATTTTTTTTCCAGTGAGGTCACCAAAGAGATAGACGTTTCAGTTCATGAGTAGGAATCGTCAAAAAGTTGGTTTCCTGAATTCGGATATAATCATGTTGAAAAATTTCGAGCCAGAGTACTACAGAATAAAGTTACAGACAGTAATATAGAGGCTCGATACAGCTACTACTCTCTTCTACAAAATATTAACTTTGAAAGAAACTTTCGAGGTTCCGAGCTCTGTCAAGCTGCCTTTGTATAAAATAAAACAGAAGAACGCCATTGCAAAAGTGAGCGAACCTCCTTGAAAGCGGTTGAATTGTCAGTAGACAGTTTACATATCCTCGCAAATACATCTGATTTCTGAAGTGTAGGATGCAACCTAGACAAGGATGTTTATATCCTTCCCGTAAACTATGTCTTCACGTACATTGCAACGTGGACGTGATTGTGGCAGACTGCAAGCTCAGGATGCCGGTCGTGCCAGCAAGTCCCAAACATTGTAGTAGCATCGCACCATCCCTCGACACTTCTCTCCTCCCGTGGGGGCCGAAGTCGCGCCTTAGATGCAGTTTCTTTTATTTTTATTTATTTATTTTATTATTATTATTTTTTTTTTTTTGGTCTTTTTCGCGAAAGAATTCGCAGTACATGGCGGCCTTCATGATTCGGCCTGAATTATTATTTACTAATTAGAATTGAAGACTAAGGACATCACACTACATGTATTACTAAGAAAAAGAACAATAGTACAAACACTAAAAATAAACTGACATCATCAGTGACCAACTCATTACCAACATCCACGCGATAATTGTTGTTGATGGAGGGTAAGACGATGAGAACATTAATTACACGACAAACGTACCCAGTTTGATTAAAGCCAAATGAAAATGTACCCCAGGGAGCAAACATTTAAGGCAAAAGAAGGAACAACACTCCGAAAGGCAAGGGAAATAACTCAGCAACGAGCCTAATCTTCCCTTGATCGACTGCAACCGTATGTTGGCGCTTCTCTTGTCTTTGACCACTTTCTGCCGAAATAACCCCCACGATCTTAAAAAAAATGCCAGCATAAACTTTAGGAGATGACATATTGTCGCAGAAGTTGGAACTCATCATCTCATTCGTGGTTATTTGTTTGACAAGCATGTTTGCTCAATCCGCCGATGAAACTCCAGGTTAGTCGCAATGATCTCCAGCAACATTGGGCGCTAACACAGGCTGCGACTGTGTCAACATCATTTGCAAGGGTTTGTGTGTGGTGGCTGCGTTTGCTGTGTGATCAAACGAAATTCGTTTCCACCATGGCCTTGAAAGCAGTCCCTTCCTTCTCAATTGCTGGAGGGCCGTCGCCGAGATATTTTTGACACTTTCAATTACTGAGATTTTCGCCTTCTTGGACTTGTTTTCCTTCAAATCTTGTTAGAACATTTTATTGTCAAGTTTGTTTCGAGGGGTACTCCACAGAGAAAATATAATAATTTTTTTTTAGACAAGTGCTAAGCTGTATATTTTTTGCTTGCTGGGAAGGAATGGACTGCATGACCCGCGAGTGGTGTTGCCATTGAACTGCTTACTTTTTGAACCTCATTTCTGCAATACCTCAAGAGATATTACACTTAAAACTTTTTTTGGAGACGAAGATTACGACAGGTTCGCATGTTTATTAGAAGACAGTACGCTTATTTACAGACAGTGTGCTTATTTATGTATAGTATGGTCTAGAACCGATTTTCTTGCTCTCATAAATCGTGGATATTCGATTAAAATATTAACTATACCCTCCTAGCATCACTTAAAAGGCCATTTTGATGACACCCACAGGGGGTATCGTTGTGTATAGACATTACTTATAATTTGATTTGAGCAGAGATCACAAAGGTCTGGGATATGGTGGTCGCTATTTGCTTTATTAATGCAAGGAAAATTAAATGTTTACAAACTAATCATTTTTTACGTGCACAGTTCTGGAACGATTAATCAAATTATCGGAGAAAGAGATCTTCGGCAACGATGTTGTTGCAAATGTTACTTTACGAACAAATTCATTCTGGTGTAATGGAATCTTATTAGAGAAACGTTTGGCATCGCACGTTTCCCGGTGGCCATCATGGTGTTTTGCAGCCAACCGTGGCTCGTGGATCAAGAAGCGCGTGGTTTTCGCTGCACGAGGTCGATTTGTAGGAGCACTTGTCAGTGGAAGCGCTTTGTCAGAAAATCTGTTCATTAACTTTGACACAAAGTTGATTGATTGATGCCCTGGTGGTGGCCCACGCCATCGAGAGTCGTACGTCCAGGACCAAATGTCAGAGAGAGACGTGGAAAGTTCACTTCTTGTCAGCGACATGATCAGCTCCCGGAAATTGTCAGAGAGGATAGCCGCCAGGAGCTGGCCTCATAATCTCAGACTTCCTAAGGTGAACTCGCCAGGTCGGTGCAGTATCTCTCGTGTTTGACAACGAAGGGTACGGCGGAAGTGGCGCGGTCATTACTGGGACTATTTTTAGCACACGTCAAAGACTTGTGTACAGTTGGGAATGTTTTGAAGAATGCACTAAATGTGGACTGGGACAAAATGTAGAACAACCACAATGTTTTGGTACAGAAATAGTCGCCCAGAATCTTCTTTATCACATCATCATCTCTCTGTGGAATTTGCAAATCAGTAACCAAGTGTACTAAATGACTTTTCCTTTCTTCAACATTCATGACCACCCGCGAAAAAACCCTAAAGACTTGATGTTACTGTTTTTACCTTGCTAGACTATTGTATTCTTTTGTTTGTCGTTTACAAAAAACTATTCTGAGACTAATGAAAACTTGTTCATCCAAGACCTTTGATGTGGATTTCTCGTCTGGTGGTACAGAGTTCACGACCGCTAACCCCGTCGACGGTAACAGACATAAAGACAGTCTGATGACACCAAGTTCTTTCCTTTTCATCAGATCCCCCAGATGAGTCCAAAGATTGGCTTGATGAAGCTCAGAGTAGTTACAGTCACTTAGCGCCAGACACTGGCCAGACACTAGCTTGCTGCTAGTCGGTTACATTTTTTTTTTTCGATAATTTCTAGGTGGACCACTAAAACTCATTTCCTTTTAACTTGTTCCGAACTGATTTAATGAAGCTAAGAAGGAAGGCTATAAAGGAATCGATTCAGTGATGCACAGCAATTAGTGACAAGTACAACAGTTTGCACAGTTGTTAGAAATGTATGACAGAAAAAAAGGCTTGCATGGTCAAGCGGCCCCGTTATAGGGCTAGGAAAAGAGGTTTGCGGGGTCACGGCCTGTCGGAGGACCGGCTGGACAGCGGCTATTGTCCGAGGATGAACATCGGCCATATTTGCCCCTGTGCAGGGCACAGCCAATTTACCCCCGTGTTACAGGCAGCTCTTAGTGCTGTGCTACATCCTCCACACTGTCAATCAAGAGGACAAGGATCAAATCATTCTTTGTGTCTTGCCAGGGCCTGTCTCCTCCAGTCCAACTAATTCGCACTGACCTTCATCTGCGGTGCGTTCTACATCAGGGTGAGTCTTGTTGCTGCCACAGGAAATGTCCATTAAATGTTTTGCTGGAAATTAGCCGGACGTGTCACTCACTGTACACTATAATGAGACGAACCTTTTACAGAAAAAATTGTTCCTTGAGCAAACTTCTGTAGGTGATAACTGTTGAGGACATTTATCAGCATCCCACAGTTTAACAGAGGGGAGCAGGGAGGGTAAAGAACACAACCACATCGTAACCGCCTGAGGGTGGGGCTTGGAGGAGGATTGACCTGAGGACGGTAATGCACCATCATGACAAAATCCAAGACATCACAAATACCACAAAACATCCTTTAAACCGTCGAGAACTTAGTTAAAGACAAAAAAGTCTTTTTTTCAGAAATGTTCGTAAAAAAGCCTGATTTACAGCAGGAATAATTGCATTGTTAGGCTCGCTTCAAACGTTCAATGTCCATTTGCAAAAAAGCGTGAGACAAGAACGAGAGGGTGAGTGTGTGTGGTGGTGGTGGTGGAGGGGAATGACTGAAAGAGTTATCTGAAATCTTGAGGTCTGCTGAAAGAACAAGATGTTACATTGTGTTACTTCTGCTACTGTTACTACAACTGTTACTGCTATACTTTTACACTGGCTGTTACTAATTAATCATGACAACCAAGTTATTGAATATCTAGAGAACTCTGGGACGTTATGTGTACAATCTCATCAAATCTCAGGAGTTTAATGATAAAAAGAAAGTTTAAACTTTTGCAACAGACGCTGACCGAGGAAGGAAGAGAAATAGATTGATAAAAATCCTTTCCTTATGAAAGATGAAAAAAAAAATCCTATTTCATCTGTAAGCGCGCTTTCATGACAATACAAAAGAATGAAAGAAAAGGCAAAGAAGATGAGAAGATCGGATAACGAAAGTCACAAATATTTTCTATTTTCGTCAAAGTCGAAACTATATTCTGCTTGTCTATTATTCACCTTACTGAATCTTTATTTTCCATTGCAAATTAGGACACGTTCGGGGAAATTGTCTGAAGGCAAGAACGTTTTCAATTTAGATTTCAGTGTCACATGGAGGCCAGGGAGTCGGCCCTCCTTATGCAATCTTGCGAGGCTGGCATGTGTCGGGCTTAGCGAGGCGACCTGCTCTGTGAAAAGGGCAATGGCGGCTGCAGGCGCGGAGCGGCGCGCACGTGCGGGAGACAATCAGCCCGACGCCATGCTCGTGGCCGAGAACAAACACTGGGATCCGGCAGGAAGCCAGACCTTTCTTCCCCCTCCCTGCTTCACTGCCACCGGAGCAAGCGGCGATGTGCTTCATGCAACATGAAAACAACAAAAAAACAAGTTGTATAAAGATTCAGTGGAGACTCATAGAGGCTGTAATGTTGTTATAGTCTGTTGTTCTGTCGTTATATAAAGTGTGCAGAGAGTTTTGCATGTAAGTCTGCGGGGTAATGAATAGAAAATGTGTTGATGGGCGCGATACATACTGTGAAAGATTACCTGAATCTGTATACATGTTGATGTATTTATGTTGACGATGTTGCAGCAGTTGCGATGTTGTTTGTACGACGATGTTGCAGCAGATGTGATGTTGCAAGAAGGCTGTGCCGAATACCCGATGGGAGTAAGGGTAATCCATGTATGTACACCATACAACAGTGATGCCATGACTCGACAAAGGGCTCGCAATTCCTCTTTCATTTGTTCGTTTGTGCGTGTGTGTGTGCCTATGCCTGACCATGAACTTTCCTTCCCTCTTTTTTCTTTCTTCTTCAGTTCTGACTTGCTGGATTGAGGATGGACGGGACCGGCTGATGAAGCCACAGACATCTGTCGAAAGATCGACTGATCCGAGAAAACATCATCACATTCACTCGTTGTACACGTGCCTTAGACTGATTTCGAAGCGATTATGCAATAAATAAATTTACATTTAATATTAAAACTTAACTGAGAAACACACACACACATTATTTTTAGCTTCCTCTTCCCTGAAAATGTTTGCCATCAAAACCACGCCATTCAAAAGCTACTCATCCTTACTGCTGAATAATGAAATCAGTAATTTGAAGACGAGACTGGCTTCTTGTTAACAAATAAATAATGTAGACCTACCAAAGAACCGTCGATGTCAATAATGTACGCAATAAAGATACATATCTAGTATCTAGAGAGAGAGAGCGAGGAGACGGATCTGGAGAGAGAGAGAGGCGATCCCCTAACAAAGAGTTCCTTGCCAATGACCCTTGCCCTCCCGCACCCGTCTATTGGGAGAATATGACCAGCATTAGCGGCGGGTAGCGGCGCTTGTGAGGAGGCTGACATTGGTCCGCGGAAGAATACGATCCTCTTAATGGCGTGCAGCAATACAAGCCGGCCATTTTTCATGCCCAGTAATACCAGTGCGCCACAGGAAGGCCAAAAGCGCTCATGAGACCGGGGCGAGCATTGGAATCATTTACTCCAGCCTCGTTGAAGGTGGGGGGGGGGGGGAGCAGGGGGAGAGAGGGAAACGAAAGAAGGACGAAAGCATTCATTTGCAGGCGCTGATCTACACCCGACCTGCTGTTGACGAAGGAGTCCCCGGCGGGCTGCTAGACTGTATCAGCACAGCACGCCTGCGCATAGTCACCCGATTAACAAAGTGGAGGGATGGGGTACAGGGGAGGCCATCTTTGTCCAGGCTGTGACGTTAGTGTCCTCGGTGGTGAAAGGTTTTGGATTGAAAAATGCAGCGGAACTGTGAAGGGGGCTGGGGGGAGGGTGGTGAAGGGGGTGATCACGATAACCCTTAGTAGAGTTGGGTGGGTTGGGGGGTGAGGTGGTCAGGAGTCTGTATAACAAATCCTCAGTAAAGGGTCGGGACCAGTAGGAGCCTGTATCACGATGATCGTCTGCGTTTTAAACTGTGAATTGAAGAATTTTTTTTTTTTTTTTTTTTGGGGGGGAAGTTGTTTGGTTGGTTGTTGTTTATTTTGTTGTACAGTTCTTTCATGTGCAGTTGCAAAGTTGCTATTCATCTTCAATTTCCAACATTTTGTGTTTCGCGATCACACGCATCGCGATAACGGTCTTGCTTACCTCCTTAACATTTTTCTTTCTACCTTATAAGTGGACGCCACAGCTATTTTAGTAACTATTTTGCAATAAATATACAAATAAAAATAGCCATAGCGTAGCCAAACCACGATCCAGCTACTCCCACGTGCAAACGAAATAAGTCAATTGAAGGGTCTATTGGGGCTGCCCCTTTTTTCTGATAGTCGTTAAGACACTATTTTCCACGAGTTCCTTTTCGTTCTCTAGAAATACGCCTACAAACATTCCGATGCACACAATGAAGGACGTTTGTATACACAATACGCATAATTAACATGTGTTTCCAGCTCTCCCATTGGCTAAGACCTCGGTGACATGAACCTTTTCACGTACAACCCTGACGTCTGTGGTGACGTTTACAGCCGTTTTTAGCGAGATCGTGAAAAGGGTTTTTATCCAGATTTTCAAAATCTTACCTCAGTCATTGGAAAAAAATGACACCTTTCTAGACCTTTCAGATGAGAGTGTTATTTTCTTTCTATTTCGTTTGTATGTCTCTGTAGACCTTGCTGCCATATGAAGCACCTTTAATGCGATCGCTTTTGTCGCTCGATTGTGAGCTTAATCTCAGACCATGGCGGCTTCTCGCTCTAATCTTCATTGATTTCCGAGCTCTTATAAAGGCCGCCGACCTGCAATAAACAAAAACACACAGACGCCGCCGAGTCTTTCCTTCGTCTTCTTCCTCTTGGGCGTTCATTTCCTTTTTCTTTTCTCTCCCTTCTTTATGTTTTTTTCTTTCTTTGAAGGGTGTCCTGCCTGCCCCAAGGCTGCTGTGTCCCACACTGGCCGTGGTCACAAACAGTAAAAATGTCCTGTCTAAATGCCCTCAGACTTCAGCCTCAGACTCGCCGAGTCATCTCATTTCTACATTCTCGCCGGTCAAAGAAAGGAAGAGGAAATCTCCCGGCGTTGAGCTTCTCGGTATTTGTTTCACTTGGAAGCCGCCAGGAATTAAGAGGACGTGTAGCCCGGATGACTCATCCCGGATGTTGACAGGTCATGGGGCATCGAATGGAGGTTTTGCCGGTGCTATGTATAGAAATTCCGACAGGAAGACAGGAGTGTACACCCAGCGTCCTCTGTGCCCAGCGCCGTAACTCTGTTCCGAAAGGATTTTCTTGAATAAAATGAGATATCGTTTCCTCCTCTTCGACCCTTGCTCTCTCCAAAATGCAGACAATACATGGAAAAACAGCATGTCAGGCCTTGATGGAGGTGGTGGTAGTGCAGGAGAGACTGATGGTGTTGTCATAATAAAGCTAGATTATAATGCTCGTGTTGTCAGTTGTGGTATGATAGTGTTGGGTGGCCTTTATCTTCTGTAGGGTCTTTAAGTTGTTATTAATCTTATCACTAAGATTTTATGCTTTCACTTCCAGTAAGTTCTGCTTTTTTTTAAAAGCTGTTATTCTCTCCACCCGAGAGACTTAACATAATTTATTTTAAGCTTCTCTTTGATTTTTCCAGGAACACCCCTTATTTATTTCAGGGAGTCCTGTGTAACTCTGATCCAGACCTTAATTATAATAAACATGTACCTAGGGTCCCTCCGGCCATAGTACCTGCAACACCAGCTGCCGCCCATGTTATTTCAAACTGTACCACAGCTTCCATGGAAGGACGGTTGGTGAAAGAGTGCTCTTCACCTCCCTTGGCAAAACTCACATTGCGTCACTTCCGCAAGGTGTCCATGGGGCTGCTCACCCGTTTCCCCGGTCTAAACAGCCAAGATCTTGCCAATTTATTCTGTCGCTTCTCGCTGTGCAGTAAAGAAGACTTGCATACGTCATGCAGACATGGCTACACGCGCCTTGTGAACAGATCAGCGTTATTTCGCCGAGTGCGGCAACTGCGACATTTTACAGCCATGTTTATTCTCTTCTCATCGTCGTTGTGTTTTACGCTTGAATAAACTGCACATTCAGCACTGGGAGCTGATCACTGCGAGCGGAGACAAGGAATGGGCAGAAAGATTTTTCTTGTCCGACATATTTTTATACTCCACTGACTTTCCACGTTTGTCTTCTTCTCGATCTCTTTGTCTGTTCGTCTATATTTGTTATTCCTTTACGCCTTCAGTGAAACCTCGACATGTTGCAGTTGCAGTTTCTGTAGCAGGGTTTGTTTTTTTTAACAGGGTGGGGTTGCTAGCCCCACACCCAACCCTCCTCCTTCATCCGGGCTTGGGACCGGCAGGCTACCCGGGGTATTTCCAGGCGGAGTTACTCATAATGTCCTTTCTCGTTATTTTTCACTTCCGATTTTTTTCATGCACATTCCTCTTCCCCTCCCTCAAACTTCGCACAAACTTCCACTGTTCCGTAATCCTTCTTTTAAGTCTCAGTCAGCGGACACTTTTTCTGAGGAGAGAGAGAAGAAGAAAAAGTGTTCATCGCTGTCCGGTGGGCAGGTCTCGCTGCCAACGCACCACTTTCCAGACAATAAAAGATTTAGTTGAATTAATATCCAGGCCCCGGCAAAGTGCGCTTCGGCTAAAGGCTGTTAAGGAAATTTCTGTTTTCCGCCTGACGGCGCTGCAAACGCTGTGTGCTGTGAAGCAGGCGGCTGTTGCCGGCCAGTGACGTCACGTCCGGCGGCTGTTGCCAGCCAGTGACGTCACGTCAACCAATAGTACAATGACGACACCACTGGATTCTCGCATGAAGACCCTTGTATCCGCCACTCACAGATTGTCATGTGTGTGGGTGGAGCGGGGGTGCGTGAAGTGAGAGAAGAAGGAAGTGTTGATGCATTTTGCACGTGACTTCATGACGCCTTTTGTTTGATGACGTTCGCGGTCACATGATCACCTGGAAAAAAGAGGTACAGGTTAACGAAATGTTAAGCACATGAACGTTCAAGTTCTCATTATTCTCATTATGTCGGAGAGGGTGTGCGCGGGGGGAGGATGGCGCAAGAACCATAACTTTCGTTACCATTGGAAACCAAAGTGACTTTAAAGTTCAACGAGTATATACTTGTAAATCATTTAATACACGGAGTTAATTGCGTGTGCTCGTAAAAATGCGATTTTAGTGTAAGCTGACAATACGAGCTGAAGACATAAATCTAAGATGGAGGCTGGACCATGACAAAAGGCCGCAATAAGTCGGTAATGCCGCACACAGTTTTCATTTTACACGTGGAAGCCGTGACGTTTACTGTTTTCTGGTTTTTCTGTAAATACTTTCCAGTTTCATTACTTTATGTTTTTCTCGGCTTTGCACACGGGGACTTTAGTTGTCCAATGCCTGCAGTTATTCTTTCCCTGCTGTATTAAACTGTAGACACACTTCCTGCCACTGCATTTCATGTCCACCACGACCAGACTGCTTGAACTTTTGTATGGAGCTCTCATACATAAAACCGCCCATAAAACCAGAGGGTGAACGGGTCCTACCAACAGACTATGTTAAAGGGGTAGATGAGGACGCGCGTGCACTCCTGTCGATATCCTGTTTCTGTCAATGACGCATCTCGCGATCCACAGACAAGTGTCAGGTGAGTGGATGCCATGGGATACTTGTTTACACTTCTGTAATGAAATTATATCGATGTGTAAACACTGGTGTGTGGTGGTCATGCACTCTACAGGTCATCGCTCTCCTCAGTCTTTCATTTACATGTGTATGCTACAAGGCTCACAATCCATGATTTACATGTCTTTGCTATATTTTGCACTTCCATACAGGTAAGCTGCTTTCCTGATGTGTCCTAGAGGAGGTCTCAGGGGAGGGTGTTCTTTTGGCGGGAGAGGTGACTTATTCACCTTTCCGCGTTTGATCCTCAACCCTTCTGAAAAATCTTTGCTAACAGAGGTAGATACACGACTCACCTTCCTGGAAAAGGCGAAAGTATCGACAGGAGATGACAGACCACAGGTATATTTTAGTGCACTTTCATCTGCGTCATGATATTGAGCCACAAGCCCAGTGCATAATTTTAGCTTTTTGTTAAGGAGGATAGTCAATAGTCTCCATTCGGTTCACTGCCCTAAACTGCGCACCGTCTCAACTTTGAGGGACAAATACTTGTATAAGATAAAGCAACAGTTCACCTGTCCGCATTTATCCTTCGCTCGTTTCCCGTCTAGAAGAAAGCTAGAAAGTCCAGCAGTCCACATGGCAGTCATCTGGGCTCGACTGCCTACACCAAGTCGTTTGGTATTTTGAACATCACCAGCCACACCAGTATATTGTCCGCCTGTGTGTTCAGGAGTCACTGACGGAGCTGTCTTACCTTTATTTGTTCTCCTGCTTTTCAGTGACGTATTTCGCACATCGATTACCTACTGGCGGTATGAGCTGTGACGGACCGCACCCTCGACACAGGTAGCAACCTTCAGGTGTCAGTCTGCACAGCTCGGGGGAGGAACAAGGCCCGACATCTCTCTCTCTCTTTCTCTGTGTTGTGTGTGTGAGAGAGAGAGAGAGAGAGAGAGAGAGAGAAAGAAAGAGAGAGAATGTGTCCTGAGGGACAGAGTTACGGGTACCACCAGACTAGCTGTGACAACTACTGAAGATGACTTTAAACCTACAAGAACAATAACAAAAACAAAAATAAGAACAAGATACACAATTCAAGTGATTAAAAAACTCATTAAAAATATTAAACTAAAATGTGGCATAATATAATTGTGTAATTTAGCTCATGGACTGGGTAGACAACTCCACTTTGTCTAATTTTGCAATGTCGGCTTGATGGCATGGCATGTAGTGGCATGGTTTATTTTCGTCTCAAGAAACGTCGATTGTTGTCGTGCTGAGGACATACCTAATTTGTTTTATCTCTTTCCATCGACCTGCCTTATTTCATGTCTACGTGTTTCCCTTACCTCGCTAGTTCCACCCCGGTGGACCTGCGGCATCACATAAAAAGGAGATGAAGCGGAGTGCATAACGACCGAGCCTTTTATTTTCTCCTCGCCGAGCCTCATATTCGCTCGGCATCGCTTCTGACTCAGGTTAACGAACAGCAGATTAAATTACCACACGAACGGAAAGCTTTTTGGATTTTTCTTTTGTCATAAAGCCGTGGCGAAAGTCGGAGAAGAAGAAAAAGTGTGCGAGGATTAAATCAAACGATGGAAGACAGGAAGAATGCAACCATAAACCGTAAACAGCAGACTGTGAGTGATGTCACACTGGGACATGATGGTCGTGTGACCAGAACAACAGGCAGCAGTCATGTCTCATACAGGGATCCTTCTCTTCATTCTAGAAACCGGAAAAGAGTGTTTTTGTTTAGATATTCATGTATCTACATTCTCTTTCTCCTGTCATCTGTTTATTTGTCTGTTTGTCTATTTTTCCTGTCCTCTCATCTGTCCTTCATCTCCTGTCTAACCCTCAAGCATTTGTATTCAATTCCAAGTTGAGGATTGACTCTTGCATTTATGTCTGTGTGACTACACACATGAACACATATTTGCATGCGTGGACACAGAATAATATAAAACCTTAACTAACATGCCTTGATGTTTTCCTTCGTCTTGATTTTCTTTGTTTTTCTTTCTTATTTTTGGCTTCAGAAGCTGCAGCCGGAAGGCATCAAGTGCGGTTCTGCTTGCGACAGCATCCTGTAAACATTTAGGTTTAAAAAAAAACTGGTATAGGTAAACTGTGGAGGTCTTTCATGCGCCCGCGGGTAACATTCTTACATTTCACAGGGCGACGCCCCACGGATGGCATGGAGAGAAGCCGCTGCCTTCAGTTGCTAAACGAAAAAAGTCGGGGACGACAGGAACATTCCTTCTTCATCTGCTTTGATCGTTCAATCGAGCGAGGCGGGCGGCAACAGCAAGACCTACTCATCCATCGCCTTGCCGCTGCAGGAAGCCGCATGCTGACATGCGCACATGCCGCGGTGTAAAAACATCAGCAACTCGCCCTCCCTCCCGTGGCCTTCGCACAGTCAAGGCAGGCGAAAAGGTCACAGTGTCTATTAGCCAGTATAAACTAGGTCTCCTAAAGGAAAAAACAGAAATAATAATAAAAAATATTGTTGTTTTGATTTTCTTCTGTTGGGAAATGTAAACGTAGGTATGCTCATCACGTGACAGATGTGCGTTGTCATCACATCTCCTGCTTGTGCTTGAAGAGAACTCACACACATGGCTGCTGTAGTCTGCACACTGAACAATGATTTAAACATCATTTCTAACAGATTTGTAGAGAGTTATGTTGTACAGCACTACAGACAGAAAAATGAAAGCCTTTCAGCATCACACATTAAAAGGTAAGTGCTGGAGTTTTTAGAATGGCCAAGAAAGAGAAACTAAGAAGTGTGATGTTCAACACATGGAGACAAATTCTGTAGCTTTGCAGCAGATTCTACACTTGTGTCTATATTGGAAGAGATGCTACACTTGAGTAGAATTTTATATTGGAAGAGATGCTACACTTGTGTAGAATCCTATATTGGAAGAGATGTTATAGTTTTGTAGCACAACATCACGTGTGGACAAATGCTAATTTCTTGTCGTCCACTCCTACAGAGACATTGTAATTGGAGGACTAGACTGCCGGGAAGATGTTTTATTCATTATTGAAAACTGTTTCTTTGCCTCAGATGAATGAAAATGTCGAGAACGGGATGCTGGCATAACACCACACTGTGACGAGCACCCGTCTGAAAGCCCTCAGACCGTTGTCCATGGCGACACGACAGGACAGTCTGTATACTTTTACAATTTACTTTATGGGTGTTTGCAATAAAACTGTATGTCTGACAGTTGTCTAAGAAGAAATAAGATGGACATGTGACCGATAGAGGAAGTAGAATCTGAACTTCACTCTTCGACTGTTTCCATTGAAAATATATCTCCCCGCAAGTAATATTGAAAAAAACTTTAATCTACATGTCATATATTCTAGGTGCGTTCATACCATTCAATTCTTCGACTTTAATAAATAAAAAAAAACAGCTATCAAAACCAAAAAACTAAATGATATTTATCAATCGGAGAATTCTGTATTTTCTGGTTCAAGGCGATCAAACCTCTTGAAGACGAAACGTCGAGACAAAGGCCATTGAAAAAAAAGGAGAGGAACTTAAAGCAGCTTAAATATAAACCCCAATTATTACTTTTTCCAAAGAGATGAAGGTTTGCGTCTGTGACAGTCGACTGTGGCCAGAATCCAGCAGTGAGAATGATTGTCGTGGATGTTGATTCGACATAATAGTTCGAAATCTCGTCAAGATATTGTCAGGCCTCGAGAAAGCATCTAACGAGGGTTTAGAACTCAGATTGACGGAATAAAAAGGATGAAAAGATCTGGCTCAAAGCTTCTTTTCTAAATTTCTCTCAGATGATCTTTGTCTTCGTTAAAAATGTTTTCGAGCATTGCAGAACACTGTCCTCGGCGCTTTTCAAAGTTTGTAATGTTTTACTCTTTTTTTGAAATCCTGCCGACAGTTGCAAAACTTTCCTAATAATAATAAAAGCATTTCTTTAGTTTCCCTGCTGGCAGCAAGCTCGGTGCATGTGACACGAACAATCAGCAAACAATATCTATGTAGCCCAGTAGACCCTTTAAGACAGTTTTTCTATAGATAGGCTTAATGTATTGCACAAACATTAAACAAGTAAAACACATTGCAAAAAGCAACATTTCTCGTCTCTCATACTCAAGGGGAGGCGATGAAAGATTCGTCTGAACACTTTGAAGTTTCAGGGAACAGAGATGAGAATGGAGCACAATCCTGTCACTGAGGAGCCGAGCACGACAGAAGTCCAGAAACATGGAGCAAGCAGTCAAGGAGGAGGAGGACAGGAAACACACTTATCATCAGACGACATCGCTGAGGAGCTGATCCAAAATGTAATCCGCAGAACATGCCGCAAAAAAAAAAAAAAAAAAAGTACATGGTTCGTAAATCAGAAAAACTGCACAGTCCGCAGTGCCGACAAAGTTAAAAGTTTCAGTGAAGTAGGGACGAATAATCCTGTAAAGTTAAAAACTTCAAGGAAGATGGCAAAATGAACAACACGATGCGCAAAGCCGTTGGTGGATGAAGATGTTTATCCGAGGAAACGTGGCATCGGCGTTTGAAGAACATTCCAGAACAGAGGAAAATGGATTAACAAAAGATTAGTATCATCTCGCAAGAAAAATCTCCACACAATATTTTTGCTTGTACGTGTGTAGACAGACAGATAGACACGATAATAAAAGCATAAATCGAATCATATATAAAATTTTTCTGTACAATAATCGATGCAAATAGGGAAGAATATAAAGAAAGAACTGCTGCACTCCCGTGCATTTCTAACCAGGAGCAACACGAGGAGGTTTGAAAGACAGAAGCCCGATTACAAGAGATGAGAACGATTGAGACTGCTGGATGAAACGAGGGACAAACTATCAGACGAGAAGAGATTTGATCACAGGCTGAAATATTTCAATTTTACAGAAAACGATTACTTTGTGGACTGGTGTCTTGACACGACAACCAATCATAAAATATAAAAGACGATCCCCCCAACCCTTGTCCCCGACAGACGAGGTAACGACACAAGAAAGAATGTAGGTGGCGCTCAAATCAGCCTTGGAGAAGCGGGTGGCGTGGTTTTCATGTAAAGCACGTGAAAGACTGAAGGAGGAATGGAGTGGCGATGACACACAGATGAAAATCAAAGTCCACGAGAAGACTTTCTTATTGACGAGCGGTACCATCCTGCTGCTTGACACCTCTCGCTCCATTCTCTCGCCATTGATCGTCAGGAGAGAAAACCCTGCAACTGTACACCGCCGCCAGAGGAAAGCTGTGAAGACACACCAACAGACCATCTGCACGAGGACCCTCCAACTGCTTAGCATCGACTTCTGGGACACGTCTGTTGACTCAATGGAAGCTACACGGCGGTACTGGTCTTTGTAAGCAATAAACATGATACTCGAAACGCGGCGATGCTAGTCTTTGTAAGCAATAAACACAGTTCTTCAAGAATGGCAAGAACTGTCTTAACAAGAAATGTTCTGCGTCAGAAAACATGGCGATGATAGTCCTTGTCAACAAGAAGCGCCACCTGCTCATTCACAAGCTTCCACCTGGCACTTGCTGGCCGGTCAACAGCTTCAGACTCAAGTCCAGTGCCCTAGGTTCTCGTGAAGGACGACATTGATAAGTATCGCACGAACCTTCCTTTCTCCCCTTTCCACCTTCTTTCTCCGCGATTCGATTTTTTGATACTTTGAATCAAGATATAAAGTAAAAGAATTGAAAAAAGGAGAGAATAGAGCTTTAAACAAAGCTAAACTCAGTTCCCACAAGACACTATCTACACAATATGTCGCCTTCAAAGCCAGTTCAAATGCTTTGGACAGAGGTGACCTGCCAGCGGATGTCTGTTATCTCGCTTCTCAGAGATCGATGATGATTTTGACAGATCAGCCTCTCGCAAGCCAAAGCGGATTAATTTTTTCCCCTCCAGGTCGAGCCCGCTTGCTGTCAATGCTCTCTTAATTGACTTGGTGATCAGGGTTGGGTCCAAGTTCGGTTACAGATGTTTAACCCCAGATAAAGAGGCCAAATTGTGGGTTTTTCCTTTTTTCTTGTCCTGTGCACACCCACCCCGATATCGGTCTCCCTACGCATTCACTCTCACACTCACTTTGCCCTCCACTGAAATTTGCTGTTGTGTATTATTCACACTTCAGATATAAATGTATATCAATATCTTTAGTGTTCATGAGTGATAAAGATTTATTTCATATCATTGATCCCAATATGAGAATATATTTTTTCAGTATTGTTCCTGGAGGCTTTAGAGTAGTACCCTGAGCATCAATCATATTGGTAACGGTTTCTTGTCTGGTGCACTGCAGTTCCAGCTCTTTGTCAGGAACCTAAAGAGGAAACTCGATGGACTGACTGTAGCAACGACTGTTGATTAGTCGCTGGTGTAGCTCCACAACACCGAAAAAGGAGTAAGAACGAGGGACATGAGGGACAGGCGGGAGAGCGAGAGGGTTGGCTCTTCAATCCTTCCGTGCATGTCTAGCCACACTGAGTCCTCCCCGAGCAAGAAACCAATTTAGGAAAGAGGAACCTGATCTTCCCTAAGACGGATAATCGGGTATCGCCAGAGGCGAACCAGTGAGCTGTCACCAGAGTGCCTTGCCCTTGAGCGGCTTTCAGGCGCGATCCTCCCTGGTGTCAGGTGCGAGAAAGGTCAGCACAGGTCACGGCACAGTGAGGCTTTGTCCCTCGCTGACCTTCTAGACAGTCTCTCGGCCACGTGCTCGGCGCACCTGACGCCAAACGCCCATCAAGGTAAGTGTTGCAGCTACCCGTCGACAGGTGGAACCTACTACCTACACGAGAGTGTGTCATACTATAATATTATTATTATCCTGACAATACACTCCCTATAGAACAGCTGAACACTTCCGGGGGTCGATGAAAAAAGAAATATACAAAATCAAACAAAATGAAGGAGAACTATAATTATACATTAAACAGGCATTAGGAATCGGTTGCTGCCATATTCAATGTTATTCTTTGTGCAGTAATTTAATATTTAAAGCTTTTCACTCTGAAATACTGTTTCATAGTTGTTTTTAGTTTTAGTTATTTGTAATTTCACATTTAGTTCACTTTGTCCTCCAGGTTTTAAACTCTGTTCCTCTGCTCGTGATTATGTTCCATTGCTGATTTTCTTCACGTTCTCTTCACGTCCTCATCACGCTCTCAGTTTTTGCAGCATGTTTTCCCTCCGTTTCCGCCATCTTTCCTATCATTTCTCATTCTTTTATCCAGCATTTGTTCCAAAGATCCCCCACCCCCCAACCGTCATGGTCTTCTCTTGTTCCCACCCTACTCCACCTCCAATCAACATTTCACAATTCTTCTTCATCTTGTTACCAGCTAAGTAAGGTAAGAAGATTCTCGTTTTTCACGTCCTACATCGATGCTTGCACGGCGTCTTCTCGCTATTTTATGACGAGCCAAGAAACATTGAAACACGATGATGGGAAAAGTAAAAGCTGTAAAAGCAACAGAAGATGCCTTCACTGATATCAGACCCCGAGTTTCAAGCACGAAAGAATAATAATAATAATAAAAAAAACTTGTGGTGAGTTGTCGTGTCTTGCTGTGACGTGCGGGGGAGGAACAAAGCTGCGATGTGAAGAAAGGACGACAAGAGCGAGCCAGTTGTGCGCGCGCAGCACTTGGTCTGGTGGAAGCCTCCAGAAACAAAGTGTTCAATGTCAACGGCCTATTACAACACGTCCTTATTAAGATGCCCCCCCGGCTGCTGCGCCAGCCAATTACGTCGCTTACTGGCTCTTCACGTGCTGCCCTCGGAGACACCAGCATGCCGGCGGTGCCGCTGATTTACTCGTCCAACCCTCGGAGACAGCTGTCCAAAAAAACACAGCAGCCGTCGCCGGGACGCAGGCAGAGCGGAGCCGAACTCTCACCTCAGGGAGGACGGATCCAGGATTATTTTCACTTTTTATCAGCTTCACGAGCTGATGGGAGGTTCAGGGTTGAGGAGAGCGGGCGCCTGGGAGAGGAGGGTGGTTGAGGGGTCTGAAAGAGAGAGAAAAAAAGGACTAGGCTGGCGGACATAATGATCTTAGTTGTCTGCTCAATTGTTAGTGTGTATGGGTCCTTGCGAAAGATGCAGCGCTATGCAGATGTGTTTGCATGACAAGCGAATTGGAAATGGAGAGTGAGAGAGAGGCTAGAAGAAGAGTAAAAAAAATATGCTAAACTGTTATGTATGTGAAAATAAATGTTTAAGTGCACAGTGGTAAAGATAAAGACTAATCTCACTGTTGGACTGCGTCCCTTGAAGATGTATCATAAATAGAATAAAAATGACGACATTTTAGTCTACGTCTGGTTGAATTATTTACGTTAGGGACGAGGTTGGAATTGTGTTCATTCAAGATTGGTGATCAGTAAATAGCGAAAAGTAACCCCCAAACGGACAGTCCATGTATTTCCTAACAGAATTTTACATCAAGGGCTCCACGTTCAATGTTTGAATAGTTCCATGCAGCCATCATTTTGAGTGATCCGAAATCATAGTCATTAAAGTTCCTCAATTCAATGTCCACCCCATCCATCTCGTCCAGCCATCCCTCACTTGATTAAAACCACCCGAATCACACAGTTGTCGAAGCAGGAGATCACAAGAATTCTGTCCTTCACAGGTATCACAGCGTAGGACAAGTGCAGCCAGCCAGAATCTCAGTTCACATCCAGCTTCACAAGAACCTCAGCATCCTGCCTGATGAACTGCCCCAGAAGAATGTGCAAACCACCGGACAACCTTTGATCTGCTTAGCATTTCAGTGTTAATTATTTTCTTTTTAACTTTTTAATAAACATCATTTTTCATGTGTCATATATGCCAGGCCTTAACATATTCGCACAAACGACGACCGAACAAATCTTTTTTAAAATTTCTTCATATTATTATCAAGAAGATTTTTTTCGCCTTTTTAAAATTCATGAGGGTAAATAGTTTTATTCCCTGTGGAAAATTAAAAGGGTGCGTGTGCTGGATTGCGTCCCATTAGGCTGTATTGTAAACAGAATAAAAATGCAGCATCCTGATATTCGTCTGGTTGAACTCTTTACACTCACAAAAGTTCACATCAATAGCTAAATATTTTAAGCATGCCAGGCTAGTCCTATAACTAGTCCTGTAGTTCTCACTATAACTAATGATGATCAAGAGGGCTAACAGTACAACTGGGTGAGCACTAACAGTCAGACACATCTACAACTACAACTCTCATCATGGCGGCTTGAAATATTTGTCAGCTGAACGAAAGCATCTGATACAAATTATTTATTTAAAAGGAACCAAAGCATTATTTATCTGAACTGAAACATCAGTGAATAATCATTTATCTCAACGGGAACAGTAAATGTTTATTTATTACTTTAAGATAACGAGTTATATCACCAGTCTAGACCCTGAAGAATAAAGCCAGAGATTACAATATCAGAATAATTAACATAAGGTCTGTCCACCAGGAGGTGTCTGTCCCTGGACTGCCGCAGTTAACGTTTAATGTACGGAAGGGATCCAAGGATTCACGAATGAGCTTTTCCCGAGCTTGACAAAAGAAAAGATTATGAACACTAAAACGTGAGATTGCAAAAAATAAGTAAAAAAGCAGAATAATTAAAGTGTTCTCAGTGGAGCAGTGTACACGGAGCCGGTGGTGCGCTTGTATTGCGGCAGTTAAAGTTTAATGACCAGAGGGATGTGAAATATCGACAGGGCATATCGTGACAGCTCACGCCTGGCCTTGTCTCTCCAGCTTGGTGACAGGTCCTGCAGCGTGGCACCCCGCCATGGCCGGCATCAACAGGAAGACTAGCAGAAATCTTCTCAGCAACATCTGACTTTTTTTTTTCTTGCAAACTTCCCATCAGGTCAGAGGCTCGTGATCGCATCTCTCGTCTGGGACCTCCCCTCCCAAACCCTCCCTGACAGCTGACGTCATCACAGGAAGTTTCCCAACTCACCTCATGGAGGAGGAAGAATCGCGAGAGAGTGAGAAAGATAGAATAAATGAAAGCGACAGATAGTCAGGAGAGCGCGCAGACATACCGACAGATAATGGGTTCATCACGCAAGTCCAGGCTAAACCGCCACACAGAGCAGTTAAATAAGGGAAGGAGGAGCTCAGATTAATTCTAAAAGATTTAATCGAGGAAACAAAAAAAATGGGGGGAAGCCATACTTGAAGACTTAGCTGCATTTTATAAATGGCCGTCTCTTCCAGGTGGTTTGTCCAACATGGCCAAAGCCGACTGGTCCTGAAGTTCTAATTGGTCGTAAATATTCTCCCCTTGACATTGCGCGGAAACAGGGGATGGTGATGGTGTCTGCTACTCAGGGAGGAGGATGCAAGCGTGCATAATTGCCTCCCCTTTCTTCCCCCCAATATCTTGGACTAGCTGCCTCGGTGCCCCATCCCTTACCTCTTTTTTACCCTTTGTCTTGTGTCTATGGTTATGTGTGTATGTTGGGGTGGGCGCACCCGTTTCACTTAGGCAGGCATGCTATATATACCGGACACATTCAATGTACAGGTTAACAAAAATTGCGAAACGACAACAAAACAACGTAGAGCGTCCTGCTGGCAGACACTTCATTAATGATGTAAAATTAAATATAAATCACTATCTCGACCTCAGCAAGTCACGGCGCGCATGACCTGTAACCCCTGAATTAACCCCACCCATCCCATCGATGCTGTTACCATTAGCCGTCTTCAAGAATAAAGACAAAAATCTGGAAGTTTAGTGTTTAAGTGATTCATGACACAGTCGCTCCCAACTGGCCCCTCTAATGAGATTTTGTAAAATGTGAAATTAAATGTCGTGTGCTTGCTTTAGTGCAAGTAGGCACGTGCACAAGCAAACGCGCTGTAGAACACGTGCTCATGCACACGCACTGGTCTCGAGAAAACACGCGTTACGCGAGACATCGGAGAAATTTTACCTCCACGTATTCACATAAACAGACAATCCTTATAGATGCATACTTCAATATACACATCCATACTTAAGCACATACATAAATACACATACATACGTATGGGCACAGACAAGAAACTCTTAAACTGTGCGTGTGTTAGGGGAGGAATAGTGGATATTTCCAATCTCTAATTTTCTATTTTTTCTTCCTCTGTGGGAGTTCATTTTATCCTGCATGCGTCTGCAATTTCTCTTGTTTTCCTCTTGTTCTCTTGCTACTTTCTTTTTTTTTCTTTTTTTTCTGTAGAATTCATTTTTGTTTCATGCGACATCGCTTAGCTGCCCATGTTGACTCCGATGTCTGCAAGACGATCGAGTGGTGTGTCAACAGTATTTTTGATCACGTGACAGACATGTTGATGTTGGAATTGGAAAATTGGAAAAAAAAACTCGATTATCCTGAAGCATCTTTTGAAAGTTGATTCATATACCAAACTATAATTAATGGCTATCTGTGAGAATGGAATAATCATCTTACACTACGTCCTCGCGCGTGTCAGAGGCGCGGCCACGTATCACGTAGCATCATCTAACTTCGCATCACTTCTTGCGTCTACTTTTTCTTCAATCTCTTCCCACGTTCTTGCTTCTACCAGACATGTCTGATACAGAATGAAAAATGAGAGGCATCTCGCCAGCCAAGCTCTCGGGTTGGAAATCAATGATTTCGACTTCATTTCTTCCTAACGCATATGAGACAAGGCGAAGTGACAACTTATACTTCATTAAACCACCCGAATCACATCCCAGAATATCCTTCTCTCGGTGCGAGGTGAAGTGGTGGTAAACTGACCGCCAAATGTTTACAGGGCGGTTGCCATGTCTTTCGGTTGTTTCAAAATACCAGCAGAAGATAATAAGTTTTCTGACATGAAAATATCGATGAAACCGAGAAACGGATTGGTCAAGGCAAGGTGTTCATGTTCAATGGGATTGTACCGGATTTTATTTGTTCAATAAATGCTAGTTACCTACAGGCGACAGAAATCAGGGGACGACCTCCAGACTGGCTCACGTGACTACCTACGTCACACAGCAAAGATCGACAACTGTCGTGACGTCATTGGCGCCCACCCGAGTACCTACTGGCCGAGCCTGTGGAATGTTCCAGTGTCACAGTATTATCTAGCGACACTGATAAGTCTTCAAATGTCTATCTGCTTGTCTAGTTCCTCCTCTACAAGCTCATGAAGGATTGACTGAGACCTGGAGGTGACTGTAGGAAGACAAAGGACATCGTTATGGAGGTATAATGTGTCTGAGTGGGATTTCGATATAAATTAATGTCTAACTGTCTTTCCAACAGACAGAACTTGAAAGAGAGAGGGAAAGATTATGAAGCGAGTTGACTGAGTGTATGTAAAGAGAAGGATGAACAGCTACTCAGCTGCCCCTGACTTCTGTCTGCTCCAGTGCAGCTCGAGGAATAACTGGAGTCGAACGTTCAAATGAAGCTCGGAGTGTTTGACAGTTGAATGCAATCTAGCCCTGTCATTCCACTTCTTTTAAATTGAAATGTCTCTGTTATCCGCAAAGATGTAACCCGTGCGCAAACTTTTAATAACTTGTTAACGAGGCGTTACCATGGCAGCAATTCTTCTTCGATGATTTCCTAGCAACTCAAGCAACGTCCTCTTCTCTGAACCCAACTGTGAATCTTTATGTTCAAACTTAACGAATGGAACGTAGTTAATCGTCTAGATAAAGAGAATTGATGATTTGCTAGGGGACTGCACTCATTTGATAATAACTCGCTTTGGCCTGAAATCTCTGAGTATTTTCAACTGAACGAAGGAAAGACAAAGCAACACAGCTTC
This sequence comes from Pomacea maculata, assembly GCA_004794325.1. Lineage (NCBI taxonomy): Eukaryota > Metazoa > Mollusca > Gastropoda > Architaenioglossa > Ampullariidae > Pomacea > Pomacea maculata. The sequence goes on from SRHC01002512.1 coordinate 604,023, forward strand.
TTCCACTTTATACGTTCTTTAGGAATGAGGGTCGTAAGCTCGCCTTACATTCTATAGAAGGCGAAATTGTTTTCTGTGTGGAACTGCAGGTCACGTCTGTCGCCTTCAGTTGTATTACATTCAGTGTATGACTCTCGTAGCGACCTCCACCACAGTCGGCGCCAACCTGTCCCAGTGTCCACAGTCTGCCACAGCAAAGTCACGTGTCGCTCGCAGACGTACGACTAACCGCCAGCTGCCCCGTTCATTCAGCAGCTCCCAGACTTTGCCTTTCTTTGGCTCATTCTGGAGGCTGAGATGTCTTTGAGGCAGTAGACTGCAATTTCCTCCATACCCTCCTGCTAAAGGTGTGTCCGCGAGCAGGCTAATGATCCTGATGTTTATGCTCAGTCTCACACCCAAGGTGGACGACAACATCCTAGGTATACACCCATGCCTGCTCACACATGAACGCACGTAAGCACTCACACACACACAGACACGTGCATAAGCGAAGGAGCGCTTCAGTTAAAAAAGCCCTCTTTGCCTTTATTGTTCGTCTGCACATGATCAGTTCTAATGTGCACTTAGTCCTGATATCTACACTAAACACTAATATTGATATCTACTCACTAAGCACTCATATTTATTTCTACACTAAACACTCATTGGTCCCTTATTTCTGGCTCCCAGAGCTGTCCCTGTTGCCCCCCAGCTACCCTCCCCTCATGTCTACTTTCTGGCACCGCTTGACCTCCCAGGTGCCGGGTGGAACCAAACTGTTGGAAGGATTTAAAGGTTTACCATAGTCACAAACAGTTTCTTGGAAGAATATGTTAATTAGGCGCAGCCATGATCGTTAGCGATTTACAATTATGGTTTAGTCCCCACCCCCATCCCATTTCTGTGTGTGTGTGAGAGAGAGAGAGAATGTGGAAACTGGACGACATTTCTTGACCTTGTCATAAAGCAAGAAGTGAGCACAACTCCAGCACTCACTCACTCACTTATGAAGTGTTTCGTCGCTCAAAGCAATAATAAAATATTTAGTGAAGCAAGTAAGATGGGATGAATCGCTGAGCACGACTGCCATGGTCTGATGTCACAATCTTTGTGTTGCAATCAATCACAAGGATCTGAACAAGGATTTCATAATTTTAACAGTTTTTCTGAAGAGCAAATTGCTCGCCTTAAATGGGAGGGAAATGGGCGATTAAATGCAATCATTATTTATTTTTTTTACGCTGGGAAGAGCTTGTCTCAAATTATTCAGATGACAACAATGTAAGGAAGGGTGTATTTCATCCTCTTGTGCATCTTGGCAAGAGGGTATCTTAAATCTGGTTCAAACGTCGCTCGGCGGAAACAACGAAAGACAACAGCCTCGATCTGTTGGTCCTTCACGTAGGTATACAGAATCGGCGTCCTGATGAATGTTGATGAAACCCTCTGGACACAACATCCCTATATACATATATTGCCTGTTTACAAAAGTCTGAAGGTGAGTCTGGACTATCCCAGTAACTCTGGAGCAGGTGTAGTCAACACTATTCAAGCTGCTCTCATCCTTCACTGGTAAACTGTTATAACAACAGATGAAGGATAAGGACAGCACGCTGTCTGTCCGGGGTCTAGAAGATGGCTGATGAAATATCTGGGAAGATGAGCTGTGGAGCCTTCTTCACGACAACCCAAGTGTTGGTGTCCCAGCGAAGTCTCCTGTCAAAGATGATGCCCCAGGTACTTAAAATGTGTTGACAATTTTCTCCTCCTCCTCATCATGAATGACAGTTATGGAACCTGGTGCAGAATTCCGATGGAAAGTTCTAAGAAATTTTGCACCAGGCTATAAATTCATCCAAGGCTATGTCACGGGTATCCGTTACAGAGAGAGAGAGAGCAGTGTCATCAAAGAATACTGACCTTCGTGCTTATTGTTACAGCTATTGGTATTCAAAGGATACAACATCGGGGATAAAATACAGCTTTGAGATGAATCACTGAACATTGATAGGTCAGAAAAGGGGACATTTACAATTAGTTTTGAATCCAGCAGCAGTTCCAGACAACAGCACAATATCATCAACTAATATACAATTAGAGATTGATGTGAAGCCAAATGTCATGCCTGCTATTTCAATACAAATACTAGATGGCAAATATGCAATAAAACGATAAAGAGCTAGTTATTCCCGTTGAATTAAGAAAACATTATGCATGGTGTATGTTTCCTTGGATTCCTCTTTTTCCAAAGAACTTAATTGCCACAATTTCATGTGAGAGACACAGCGAAAGGTTTTCTGATGTATAAAAGCTTTGTATATTTTCTTGTTTTGTAAAATGCGCTGCCACATCATGGTTCATTGCAGAGTTCTGCCTGTACTTCGCCATTTGCATTAGTATGAACATATAAAGTTTTACTGCTCAGACAAAGAAGTGGCATACCTCTGTAGTCATTATGGTCATCGATATTTCCTATCTCATGCATGGAGCGAAGTTCAGCTCCAGCCTCTGATGAGGTCCAGGAGACTGTGTGACCTGAGAAAACCACGTGGTTAAGCAGCTCAACCATGACGGGGAAATAGTCCTGTGCCAATCTTCACTAAGTCGGGGCCAGCTGCTGTATCTCATCAAGACTGACTTCAGGGCGTCTGTATAGTTTTCCTGTATGGCCTTAAAATTATATAAAAATATTTATTACAGTTTTTCTTAGTTATTCTGTTTTGCTCACATCTCTGCAAGTTCTACGTCTTCCAAAAGATGCTTGAATGATACAAGAAGCTCCTCATCTTTCTATGAGATTTACCTGAGAGACACTTGTTCGTTTGGACAATAAGAGACAGAGATTGTGGAGCGAAGATGGGGGAGAATGCAATATTAAATCTTACAACTCGATTAAAGTTTTCGCAATCTTGAAGGAAACAAAGAATGTCCTCTGAAGAGAAAAGTGATTGCACGTAGGCAGACCCCGATGTCCAGCTCTGTGTGCACGCACGTCACACCTTGTAAGTGTTTGCTAAGGTAACTCTCTCCAGAAGGTCGACCCATCCTCGGCTCCAGAGGCGGGAATGAAGACACACAACGGTACGGATTGAGGGCCTTGTCAAAACAAACGGTTAAATGAGGCAGTGTTCACCACAAAGGCAGAACTAACCAATGAAAAGCAATCTCTTCTTTGTGCCGTCACACCACTCAGTCCCTGCGAGTGAAGAGGATTCGGACGGAGAAAGCTTTCTGTCTGAACTACAAGTGCGGATCTTTATGCTTCACTGGTGTCGATCTTGGTAGTGGGCTCCGATAGTTGATGTCGTCTGTGTAGCGAGCTTGTCTTCATCCTGCGACAGTATCAGCTTCATTGTGTAACTGATGAAACCGTTAACGACCTCGTGACGTAACCAAACTCACACACCTTCCACCGCCGACTCGCGATCGTCACCTGACGAGGGCTAATTTGTTTGGCAAGGAGTGTCGATGGACACATTGGGACGGAAAGCTGCAAGGACATAAACAAGGACATGAGTGGTCTGAAAATAAACCCTGGAGCATGCTGCTTATTGAGCTCTGACGCTCGCTCCATGGTATGTGTGGTATTAAGGACACACGATGTAGAGCGAGAGACTGAGCGAGCGGGAAATTAGCAGAGACTGGGGATAGGGAAAGAAAGGTGAGAAAAAGTGAAGGTGAGAAGGTTTGACAGACATGAAATAACAAACGCGGCGCAGGGAAAGTTGGGGGAGGATGGAGGGAGCACTACATCAGAGGAGATAACAATGAGGACCGAGCATAGTCCTCAGCTGTCGGCCAGAAATATCCTTGAGTAGAAGCTAAGAAATCAGCTTAGGCTAATAATGTCTCTACATCATGGCCAGAATGTTTTTCTTCTACAACATGGAGAGAATGTCCTTCTGTCTAATTCATGAACAAAATGGCTTTTTGTATATACTAAAGGAAGACTGTGCTTTTCTGTACCATGGACATGATATCCTCTACCTCACGGACTGTCCTTCTCTACATCAGATGGTCTTTACCGCGGACAGATGTCTACACATCATGGGCACAGAACTCTCTTTCACCATGGAACTGGCCTTATAACGAATAGAAGAACACAATGTTTGTGTTGTCATTAACAAACTTCTCTTTCATGAAACTAAGAAGTGGCATTCGAACATGACAAGTCTTGGTGTTCTCTCGTTTTCCCCTGATTTCCCTCCCTAGTAGACTGAAGTTCCATAACACTGAAGCATTTATTATTTCCATCCCTCTGTTTTCGCATGGTAATGTCTGAAAGCTTTTATTTTTCGATGGGCGGTATTGGATGGGTGTTACTGGTGGGGTCTTACTGTTCGGGAAGTAATATTTTGTTCCGAGCTCAGACTTGTCATTGTACACCAATGCACCCAACTCGACCTTTCACCTCTGATAAACCTTTGCTTCCTCCGCGCCAATCGTTTAACAAGTGTGTGTGTGTTAATGTTTTTCGTGTGCACATGATATAAGAGTTTCGTATCTAGAGTTTCATTTCTATGTTAATTAGCCTCTGTGATGAATTTCCTAAAAGTCTCTCTCTCACGCGCACTCGCTCGTGGACTCGAAGCCAAAGCACAACGAAAGGCAATCTTCCTCCGCGATGTTTTTGTAACAATCACTCTGCCCAGCCAGCCTGCAAGGTCCAGCCATCGGGATGATTGTTTCAGCGCCATCCCAACAAACCCCTCGTTTTATACCTCCCCAGATACCCGCGCTGTCGCACGCAATCTCACCCCTCCTGTGATCGCGCCCCTTGTTCCTCTCGGAGGGGAACGTGCAGACAGACAAAAGCAGCTCCGCGCCAGACCCGAGTGCAAAACGGTGTCGACGAAGGAGAGAGTGTGTGCGCGCGCAGAGCTCGAGTCCCTTCGATCAACACTTGCACAGGGAGGAAAGCAGATCGCCGCACTCTGGGCAAAGGGGGAGCTCGACGCGCATGCGCACACAAGAGGGCGCCACAGGTCCCTTGGGGAGTGGAGGGCAATGCGCGTGCGCAGATTGCCCGCTTCACTTCTGTCTGGCGCTCGTGTTTGCAGTTGTTCCTCCCTGAAGCTTTTTGTTCGCGATGGTAGCTTGACCAGAGAGAGAGAACACGCCAGCGGGCGCGTGCTTACGCAAACATGGCGAGGATACGAAGTGACATCGGCCAACCTCACTGTAGACATCGGGAAAGGAAATAGTCCAGCAGTTAAAGCACAGACGACGAAGGGAAGAGGCTGGTTTGATAGCCATAGGATGCAGCATCCTTCCACCAGCTCTTGAATGGGGTGGGGTATACCTCACCCCCATTGATGGGTGGGCAAGGAACGGCAGGATACCGAAAGGATACGAGGCGATATTTTTATGATTATTATTCATTCAATATGCACAGTATTCAGCATGTACATGACATTTATCTCAGATGTACCAATCTTACCTTTTTACATTCAGTACAGAAGGTGAAACAAGAGTAGATGAGGAGGTAGGGATATTAATTTACTCGTTATGTCGAACCATTGTTGACTGAGAAACTCGTAGGTGCAAAGAAGCTCAGTAAGTATAATGAACATCTATTATATATACGAAATTTTTTTGTTATGGTGCTATACAAATATCTGACATCTGTATAATTGTATTTACATGCTTGACATCTACAGACATGTTGTGTGAGTGCTAAACATGTAAAAAGATATATCTACAAATACATCTACCCACTTCAGTGACTTTTACAGTTCTGTAGCTATATCGTTAGCTCACACTACACACAACTGACATCAAATAATAATAATAAAGTTGATTTATAAACCACCTATATAAAGGTTTTACCAAAAATTAAAACACAGACACAATAATAATGGAAGCTGGTCTCAAAAGCAAAGAGTGACCCACGAGTGTAGCTACTCAAGATGAAGATGTTGCCATCAGAACAGATGTGGTCTGCAGCCTTGTAATTGCATGAAATATTCGATAAGTTAATAAAGTTCTGTTTCGAAAAGTAACTGAAAGTTATTATGAGGTTTGTATGGAAGCTCGGCTAAATCTTTGGTGCAGTGGTCTAACTCTCGCCGACAGTAATGTAGTTCCATCAACACAACTCTTGTTACACCATCATGCTAACTGTCATTACAAAGCTTGGCTTCCTGAACATGCACATGCCAGACCTCCACTGAACACGAAGCCTGCTGTGACAGCTCAACATCCAAACTTCGTGGAGCGATTGAAAAAATAAGGGAATCAGTCAGTAACGGACACGACTTACTCCCCGGTCTCACATCTAAGTGATGGCCCGATGGCGCGGACGTGGCGGCAGAAATAAAATGATCCAGAAAAAGAAGAAAAGTGGTGCAGACACAGAAATCAATCCAGGAACATGGGACATGGCGCAACAGATGCACAGATCGATGTGAGACACAAACCTTGAAGCAGATCGACGGCCAAAGACGAAAAGTGAGGGCGAGCTGTCGTCCCTCGGGGGCCAGTTAGTGGAGGAACAGAACTGTCTGTCTGCATCCATTGCACTCATGCTGCGCACAGTTGATGTCTACAGACTGGGTACACTCCACACAGCTGACATCCACAGATCCTTTGTGTCCATGTTATCACAATTGATATCCATAGATGAACTGCGTCCACCCTTCCCTCAACGATAAATCCGTGCTATTTATAGCGTTCATTGACAACGGCACAGGTTTTATATATGTTCATAGATACTTACCAGACTTTGGAGGTAATGCATGAATACCAAAAAAATAAATAAATAAACATAAAATAAAACAAAAAATAAAAAATGACTGTGTAAAGAAATTTTAAGTGAAAGAAAAGAATTTAATTTGTCTGCTGTAGGTCACCTCCCTTCACCTCGACCAGGTCGTACTTCGTTAGACACGGTTCCTTTAATTAGAATTAAAATTTAATTAGACACGGTTTCTTGCTTCTTTTTTTTTTCTTCTTTAACTTAACAGTTTCCTTACCCAGATTTGTAGATAATCTCCGAACTGGGACGAATACGTGCGCTACGGGCATGAAAGAAATATTTATATATCTGCATATAACATGTTGGTGTGACGGTAATGTAACATGTTTCCATGACGACCATATAAAATTTCAATCGTATTTGATAGTGTGTGCGTGGAGAAGAAGGTCCTGTAAAGGACAGCCTTGCTATTGTGTAGAGAAGAAGGTCCTGGAGAGGACAGCCCTGCTGTTGTGAGGAGAAGAAGGTCCTGGAAAGGACAGCCATGCTACTGTGAGTCACATGACCGCCAGGAAGGCCAGGTAAAGATTTTCACGGTCTCGCGAGAAGATGGCGGTGTTTGTAATTAACCGAGCAAATGAGCGGTGGTGCGGAGGCTGTGTGGTTTCTCTAGGGCCGAGCGAGTAGGAGGGCGGGGATGTTGATGTCGACGGCTGCGGCTTTTGGTTTGCGTGCTGCGTCGTACTTGCAGCAGCCGCCAGACGGCGTAACAGCGGCTGTTAGTGTGAGGACGTAATCCCGGGGTTATCAGGACTGACGGTTGACTCTAATTCGAAGACGTAAAGAAGATATACCTGTCGTTTATCTCCTCGAGGACTGGCCTCAACGACAGACAAGAGGCCTGCGTACGATCGTAAGGGACCTGTAACTGTCGACGCTGATGAACATCGTCCAAAAGTCCTTTTCGGCTCCAGAACTCCCTGGACTGTCCCGCCATGAAGCACCTTCATCTCGTTCTACCCATCGTTTCCTTGGTAACTAATCCCATTCTGTGGAGGGCTAACGTAGATGAAGAATAAAGTAAATCCCTCTAACATGTTGTGAAGGAGGATCCCGGCGTGATCAAGTTCCTTGATCGGGGACTTCTTCCTCTCAGCGCATGAATCTGAGGTTTGATAGATGAAGACTGGAGGCGGGGAAAGAAGAGAGCGGCCAAAGATAGCAGAGCCAGTCTAAGACATCAAAACCTCCGAGACACCTTTCTTCCTGTCGATATTTCGATTGTGGCCTTACCTGGCTTAATGAACATCATAAAAATATTGTCAGTCTATGTTCTAAACTCCTAAAGATTAGAACACTTTTAATAAAGGTCTTCTATTATTATAAATGCTTGTTATTGTTTAAACTGCGTGCATGCGTCTTAATGTGTGTGAGTGTGTGTTTGCACACGTACCTGAGTGTGATGATTTTATTTATTTATTTTTTGTGGTCAGTTGTATTGTACTGAGAGGAATGCTAATATAAAACAGCATTACAGCATGAGAAGACTGAAACATTCTTGCTGTCATTTATATAAATACAGAGTGTGAGAGGAAATGAGGGAGAGACAAACACTCAGACTCACTTCACACAGCAATGTAAGAAACCTGTGCAGACTAAAGCCTAGTTTCAGACTTGACCGCATTATTGTTTTTATAAAAGGAAAGAGAATCAATAGAAGTAATCCTAGCGAAAGAATAAGAAACAGCGACATGTTGGTTTTGAACTAAGAAGAAGACGAGAAAAGACAACAAAGGTATAACGATGCGGCGTTTCGTAGAAGAATGAAGGACCACCACAGCAACGACTGTCTGCATGCTGCACCATCAAGATCTTGTATACTGCTGGCAGCAGATGAACGGGTAGGGGGCGAGGGGCGGGGGTACATTAATTATGCAGTCGGTAGATCAAAGGATAACATCACCGGCCACGGTTGTTGTTAGGCGGAGTCGCCAAGTGTTGTGTACACACGTGACAGCAAGCAAGCGCCGTCACGTGACACAGTGATGTGGCCACTGGGGCTGATTGACACTAAGATTGCACTGATTGACACAAGATTGCGCTGTCCACTGCACTCTGTCACCCTCACCACTCTTGCACCTGTCCGAGCCATCATACTGAAAGATTGTATGTTTGTATGTAAGAGCGCGCGCCTGCACGCCTCCTCTCTGTATCATCTTGCCGAGGGATGGTGCACTCAACGACGACGATGATGATTTCTAGAAAGTATGGACGGAGCAAATCTGTATCAAGAAGTGGCCTAGATGAATTAATTTATAAAGACTTCACATAGCCTTGATGAACCAACCCGAGAAGTCTCACATGGTCGGTCTGGACAATTTCCATCTGCCATGTTGCGAGCGGTGCTGGTGCTCTATGTTGGTCTCCAGATGTCAGGGAAACGGTTTGACTCCATTGTTTGTCTCACGTGAGCGGCTTTTGATCCTATTTCAATTCCGATGATGGAAAAATCATTTCAAATGTAAACAGAGAGCGCAGGTTCCATCGACATGCGCACCCCCGCCATTTCCCCCCACTAACCCCCAGGCACCCCACATTGCAGCCTCGGAGGTTAGAGTGTTGGAGTGGAACAGCTCGCTCCACTTAGTCTGCTCGTCTCTAAGGAGCTTATCATGTCAAACCTCTTGGAATGAATCAGCACGAGTCAAAGGTAAGCCTGGCCCCCGAGGTAACGGTGATGTAACAGCAAAATGTTGACTTTCTATCTCTGGTATAGCTGATTAAGAACATGTCATAATCTATCTCTCAAGAGCATTGAACACTTTACAGGTGGGAGGGTAATAGACGCTGTATATCTATATATCACATACATAGACGAACGCACGTACTACTCCTTTCACGCTCACAAACACAAAGAAAATCTTTACCACATCCCAAGCATACGCTCTGCCCAAGCTACAACAAAACAGCATAATTATGACACACTAAATAATCAAACATTATATATATAATTAGGACTCAATAAATAATAAAAAAACATAGTAAGGGCACACTCATCAAACAGCATAATTAGGACACAATAAATAATCAAACAGCATCATCAGGAGTCTGTAATCACTACTCCTCTCCAGTCCACCTTACCCCAGACCCTTCTAGAAGGATAAGACTGTTGATTCCATGTCAGAAAATGCTTTTTAGTGCAAAGTCTTACTAATCCTATGAAAGGGAACATTCGCTATTTACGGAACCAAGGATGTGGTGAGCAGTGGAAGCGATGGATGCGATGTTCAGAGACGATGTTTGTCGATGACATTGTGTGGGCAGTGGGAGGAGCGATGCAGACACGTGTGTGTGTGTGTTTGTGCGCGTGCATGCGCAGTATGAGTGTCCGGAGAGCATGAAGCAAGTCTGAGTATCTGTAGAAGCGGTCGCAGCATGATGTTGATGTAACTTGTCAACCAGTCAACAGAGGCCTTACTGCGCATGCGTGAACAATCATTCTCCCGTGGAGCTACTCAGTCGGCAGTGACACGGCGCTGAGTGAACTGTACACACTGACACACAACGAATAATTCTGTCGACAAAAGGATTTTGTACAGGAATCGCGTGGGCATGTTGGCTGTGAGCTCGTTCTTAACTGGGCAAAGGGCCAAATCCTCAAACCTCCATTGCTCCAGGTCTTGTTGTGGTGACAAATGTATTGATAATGTGTTTGCTAACAAATTTGAAATTAGCATATTGATGAAGGTGTCCTCCCTCAAAACATTGGTTTCCTCTGATCTTCCCATACATCTACTCCAAACTTGGTCAAACATTTGAAAGGATTTCATTGACTGGACTTTCTTCAGATCACATGGATGTAGTGAATGTGTGTGTCGTGACTTGCTGTCACCTGTCCTGTTCTTTGTGTTAGTGCCGCCAGTGAGAACCAGCTAATCACCAACAATCTATAGTTATGTCGTTAGTCTTACCTCCTCTCTCAGTTAAAATTTCAAATAGATTAGCCGCGTTCTGGTGTTCTGTCCGGTCAAAGCCTTACTCCTACCTCTCTGAACCTTTAAAGATTTCTCTCATTCAAGGCCGTTCGATGCCGAAATGTCGAAATGTATACGAAGTAGGTCAGACATAAGGCCATTATATATATATTTTAAAAAACCAGGTCACGCAAAGTACATAGACCTCGCCACACACACAAGTCCTTTCAACAGACAGTATGCCTAGACATGACTACACTGTGTGTCTTTACAATCAAGGCATAAATATTTACACTCTACACCTTTACAACAAAGGCCTGAAGATTTGCATATAATTATTTAATTACAATGTCTAATCACCTTTACAATCAAGGCATAAATATTTACACTGTATATCTTTACAAGCAAGGCATGAATATTTACTGTCACCTTTACTACAAAGCATGAACATTTACAAGGAAGATGTGAATAATTATGTACATCATACATCTCAGCAAGAATGGAACTTACATCGCACACTTAGATAAAGAATGATTGAATATATTGTGAACTATCACAAGCAAGGCATGAATACTGTGTACTTTTACAAGGAAGAGGAAAAAGAAGATATAATAAAATGAAAGGTGAAGCGAGGAAAGAGAACATTTCTACAGACGTTGCTGCACTGAGACCACGTGACACCTGATAAGAGTTTTGATGAGTCTGGTTCTCTAACCGCCACCAGTAACGAACCTACTTAAGTCGTGGATGAGATCCCCTATGACATAATCCCAATAGTCGTAAGCAGTATAACATTTATCAACCTGTTCCTAGGAAATGACTGGACTTTAAGGATTAAATGTCGCCGTGTATAGAAGTCTGGCGGGAGCAGCACTTCACTGATTTTTCAGTCAAATAACTGATATTCTTTCCTAATTTGAATTTAATGGACACTCAGCTATGGCGTGGAGATCCGCGAAAGTGCGAGACAGAAAACCGAGGGGATAAAGGACCGATGCATACATCATGAAGTGCTGTGCTCTCATTTGCTTCTTAAAAATAGAAGTGTCCGCCTGGAACACACTTTCAGGTAAGTTTATGTCTTAGTCTTATTTGGTATTAGCCTTATATAGTGCAATCGACCTTTGTCACTTCCACTTTCATCATTTCGTCTGTTCTTTATGAACCCAAACCTCATATTCAACTTCTACGCTAGCAAGCTTTATGAAAAGATTTCCGAAAAAATCTGTCGAGAGAAAACAAAAAGAACGAGAGAAAATTGGAACAGGTGTTGAAAACGGAAATTCGAATCACCTGGTACTGTGAGTAATACTTGTGCCACTATACATACTGTAGGAGTTTCACCAGAGATGGTCAAAATATCAAACTATTTATAGGATATTCCCCTTAGTAAATTTTGCTCGCACGCACTACATCATAAAAGGATTTGATATGAAAGCACTTAATGGTCTACCATCATCAGTTTGTGGGGAAGACCAGGATGGGCCAGAAGAGAAGAGAGTGTAGAGAGGTTGGTGTAACGCGTGGTTTAGCAAGTCCTCCCATCCACCGTTTGAGAGTATGTCCATCCGCCATGAGCAGGCAGCCGCAGTCTTGATGGCTGGACACAGCAGAAACATACGCAACCATCCAGACGGGAAGTCAGATGACATTTCGATGAGATGCTGGCAGTTCAGGGATGCAGACGACAGCAGCTTTCAATTTAGGAAGAGGATTGCGGAAGGGAAAAGAGAATTAGTGAGGTGGGGAGGAGGAATATGATGGGAGGACGTCCTGCGCAAGAGATCAACAGACGGGTGTGTGAAGAGGTTTGACTGCAGTTTAATATTGTCAACAACTTTACGACAGGCGTCTCGGGGTATTTCTGCCACTGGTTCCTGGCTTCCATGTGATTTCTAGTCTTGAGCTCTTTCCTACACTGGCGCGAAATTGAAAGATCGTTATCTGTACATTCGTCATATTTTCGCTCGATGGGGAGAGAGGCGAAAAAAGCTAGAAAGATGAGTGAATGACGAGTGAGATGCGAGAAAGAAATAACCAGCGAGGTTTCTCTCTCTCTCAGGGATTTTCTTTTTTTGGGAAAATTGTGAGCAAGCGAAATACTTTAATGGGACTGCGAGTTCTTCTATTGATGGTTTTTGAAGATTGTTTTATTTAGGAAGATACAAAAATAAAATAATAATAATTCCTGACATTCCTGAACCTTTAGACTGATTTCCAGCAGCATGGGCGTAATTACATTTCGTTGAGTATGTAGTGCATTCAGTGTTGTCAGTACAGCTAGTGGTCAGTGTTGTCAGTACAGCAGCTAAGCTTTGTCCTTCTGCGACTACTACAGCAACTGCTGCTTTGTCTGCTGATGTTCGCGGTGGAGGTGAGAGGACTCGGGGGAGACGAAGGGGGGAGGTTCTGGAGCTCACAAAGGTCGGCGGAATGAAGTGTTGACGCCACTAACTACATGGCTGAGATACAGGCAACATGTTGAGGACACGGCTGGAAGGTTCGAACAGAAAAAAAGCTTCACCATGGCCTGGAGCCTGTGAAGCAGCAGAAGTGCACTTTCCAGTGTTGACACTCGCCCAGCGGATGCCAAGCACGGCGCTGTTCAGAATGTGTGCGGGCTTTTTCGTTATCAAAGCCCTTATCATCAATAATTGTTTTGGGGGGTCACCCCTAGACTTGGGATTTTTTTCTTCACTCCTGTCTCGCTTTCCCTTCTCCTGCAACCGCCCCGCTCTCTCTCTCTAGGAGAATGGGAGGAGCGCTCTCTGCTCATTAGTGGTATGCACGCCTTTTTTTTTTTTTTTTTTTTTTTTGTATCAATGCTCATTAAGTATAAGTTTCATTTAATTTCTGACAACTTGATTTTGTTAAAATTCGTTTGTGTCAGTGTGTGTGTTTCCTTGGACCATAGCTGCAGAACGCCCAAGTGTTAGGGTTGTTCGTGGCTGTTTGACTGTTTGATGAACAGATGCTTCAAGACGACATAAGCTGATGAGGTTTGAATCGATGTAGTTCATCTTCAGCCCAAGGAGACAGTCCGTCTTTATGCTTTAAAAAGATGTGCAGGTGTCCCAGTCTTTACTCCTAACGCCCTAGTGGATGCAAAGACATCGAGATTTCTAACAAAGCTGTCAAGATTATAAAACTGTGGCCATAAAAATTATATTTTTGAAGTGTCTCATAACAGATTACCATACAAAGCTTATATTATGCTGTTAAACCTTCATAACCAGAATAAGATGACGAGCTTCCTCGGTCTATTTTCTACTGATTCAGTGAAGCTTTGGCCATATTTGGCAGAATCAATGGGTTAGAAACCCAGATTTTTAAATTTTGTTCATATTAACTTCCAAAAAAAATAATAGGTTGCAGGGCTGTTGCCATACACACAGAATGGTACTCAGATATTTCCTCTCAAAAACGATACAGGTTTTATTTGACGACATCGTCTATCTTGTATGAGAAATGCCAACATTCGATATACGTTAGTTCGATTTAGACAAGGTGTCTCCCCAATAAAAGTTTATGCCCCTAAGGCACATACAAACCACGTGAACTTTAGACGTTACCTGTCCATTGTGCGCAGATATGAACAGTGAAAGTTTCAGGATGCGCACCCAGAGAGTGGGGAGGTGATAAGAATGGTGAAGAGGGTGTTAATAAATCCACTGTTGTGTATGGCTTTGAAATCGAAAGCATAGATTCAGAAGCCATTAGTTTGTTTCTTCTTGCTCCTTTGAGGCGCACAGGGCCGCAACAACACCCTGCCAGCGGACCCCTTCAGTTGGGCCCAGGTGGTTCGGATGTCCTCAGGTCCCTGTCCTGGTTCTTGCCTTGGTCGTCAGAAGATGAGTCGGCAAGCTGGCTTCCTTAAGGCTTTCACCAGAATGTCATAAGCTCTTCTAGAGAGGAATCTTCCCGACCAGGCGCTTGTTGTGGTACTGTTGCGGTTTCTGTAACAACTTTGTTTTTACATGAGTGGGTTGTTAGTCCAAAGCAAAACCCCCAACCTGGGTGCAACATTTTAGTCTGGCCTCTCTCCTGACAGACCTGTTTGGCTTGGTTACACCTACCAGATGCACAAGGCTCCCGCCGACATCGCTCTGTGGATCGACAAGGAGCGCAAGCCACCTCCAGGGCCGGCGCCAGGCTGTGTTGCGCCCTAGGCGAAAGAAAAATTCTGCGCCCCCCCCCCCCCCCCC
>SRHC01002512.1:630219-726452 GCA_004794325.1 Pomacea maculata
ATACATCTTGAAAATACACATTCTGATGTAGTGTAACGAGAATAGGTAATCAATAATGAATGGACTGAAAAGACAACAAAATTCTGACAATTGTGGCAAAGTTGTATGCTAAAATAAAAAAAAAGACCCAGAAAGAAAAACAATTAACAAAGATCTCACAAAGTGAATTAGTAAAATGACACAAATGTGGTGATGCCTGGCCCTAAATGCTCTAAAATGATGCCTCACATGAACAGCTTATGAGAGGAAAGTCAAAGCTGAAAGTTCTCAACTAATTTTATTTCTAACTGAACAGGATCAGAATGTGCTTAAAATAACCATTACTTCTATCTAAAGTTATGTTTGACCAACTATAATTTGTTGACATTTCTCATGTTCAACACAATATCCTCTATAAAGAAAGAAAATAATACTTAATCACACTCTGTTTTTATTGAGATCATCCACTAATACAATGCAACTAAAGTGAGTTTACCTCTGATTGGTGTTGATATTTATTAGTGACAGGGGATGGCGAACTGCCGGCAGCTTTCTCTCTTTCACACGCTGAAAGTTGTTCCATGTAAACAAGCTTGGTACAGCATCTGGCTTTAGTCTCCTTTTCTTTCCTTTTAAGGGTTGAGGGCGAAAATCTTCTGGCACAAAGTGCCTGCTACAAACCTTTGTCCAGCTTCCTATCTGAGAAAAAAAATTGATGAATTGTTATTTTCATAAACATTTACCAAAACACATGTAAGTGCATTGCACTTATGATTTTGCCTTTCTTATAGCGATATGCACAAGTTTACTTTAAATTACTACAAAATAATATTGGTAATATATGTCCACCTTTCTCAGCATTTCAATATAACAGTACTTTAATAATATGTACTCCCTCAGAAAATGTATGTTAGTATCCTCGATAACGTTTTCGGTAATACAAAATAGCTATGCCCATATGCAGTAAGTTAAGATTACGAAAACAACGATTATTCTAAAATCAGAACTTTAAATCTTTAGACTGACTAACGATGGTTAAAATGGAATGAAGAAAAAGTGATGTAGCGAGTGAAGAAAACGATTAATAGTGATTAGAAAGTCGATCACGCTTACCCGAAAGAGGGGTCCTTCGTCTCTTCGAATTCTTACAAGCCAAAGCTTCTTCATTTGCTCATCCTTTGGAATGTCATGGAAGGACAATGTTGGACATTTATAGGCCTGAACTGTACATTGAGGTACACAGCAAATTCGATTATCTTTTTTATTTGTAAGAGCCCTCATGCTTGAAGAATGCTACGAGCACAGCAAAACCGGAAGTGGCCTAACATACTTGCTGGGTGAAGGTCGTAATATGCTGGGTGAAGGTCGTATGCATGCATAATTCTCCGAAATCAGCCTGCACGTGGTCACAGCCTCACTTTGAAGAGAGCACTAACAGGGGAGACGACCATCACAAAGTAGCTTGGCAAGCCAGGGATTAGAGTTTGGACTCGCCATTTCGTTACCGACTTTTATCATGGCATCCATCGCAAGGGCGCTCCAAAATATTCGTGCAGGTAATGTTACGTGATATTTTTCGTTGATTTTTAACAAACATCGCAAATTTGTTTCTTTCATTTTTTGTGTTTCTTCATCATTTAATAATGCGATTGACACCTCTGTAAATCACTTTGAGATTTCAATTCACGTGGTAGCAGACGAAACATTTGACCATGGTAGCGCGTCATTCACACTCGGTCAAAGTCCAATCGCGTTTGTTTTTCATTTCTTTTACTAATAGTACATATAGAACGCAAATGTGTGCACTAATAAGATAGTGAAGAGAGATGATAATACGCAAAACGTGTGTTCAAAGCAATGTGAACGTTACGTAATTACTGAAAGGTTGTTATTGTTTACATAAACACACGTAAACAACAAAGCAACAAAAATTGATTCAGATTTTAAACGTAAATAAAAATTCTAGAAAATTACACGACTAAAGAACAAAGTATAAAGTGAATTTGAATCAAACTCATTTGCACACGTAAATCAACTTTTGAATTGTCGACGATGAATTTCTTCCAATTGGTCTTTTTCTTTTTTAGTCAATCGTTGACATTTTTTTTTCACTCTCTTTTACGCTTTTTTCCACTGCCTCTTAGTTGTCACCTGCCTCCACTTCTTCCTCTCAATCTTAGCACGCGCGCACACACACACGTGTTTGGAGAAGAGAAATAGTATACAGTGGCATTCCATTTCCAAGAAGTTATGATAGTCATGCTTCTATTAGGTATGTTGATGTCTTTGTATCTTGTTTGTTACAGTAAGAGCACTTATCAAGCAGACAGATGTAAATGTTAGATTTGCATCTTCAGGAGTGCAAACCCCTATTACAACACACTATACAGTATGCCCACGTGAAAATGATCCAAGATGGAAAGGTTTGTTAGCCACAGATGAGAAGTGATAAATATTATACAAAATACCCATAATTAAAGAATTGTATGTGCTTATGGAATGTGAAGTTTCTTCGTGAATCTAATTACATGTTAAGTAAATACATTTGCAGGAATTTGATTTGTTATTAAAAGATGTGTCATAGATTAAAACGTAACAGTACATCCTAAATGTAGCCTTTAAGATGTTCTTAAATTTAAAGCAAAGTATCATCCTTCTTTACATGCTGTACAAACTGCATGATGTGGGTGGGGGGAGGGAGTCTAAAGTCATTTTCATACAGCATGATGTATGCATTATTGGAATATCTCTTTCTTATGAAACTTCAATAAATCCATTAATAAGAAAAGGTATTTGAATGAGAGGATTTCCCGAAGGATGCTTTTCTCACAGATGTATGCTAATTCAGTCATTAAACAATGTTTAAGTAACCATTGTGCTCTTTTATGCAGGGTTTCCTGTCATTTGATACGTCCCAGTCTCTTTATTTCAGACATTGACATGACACGAGTGATTGATGAAGCAGATGTGGTGATTATTGGTGGGGGTCCAGCCGGAATGTCAGCTGCCATTCGACTGAAGCAGTTGGCCAGCAAGGAGGGCAAAAATTTTAGAGTAATTGTTGTAGAGAAAGCTTCACAAGTTGGTGAGTAAGCTTTCTAATCAGGCTGGTAACTTTCATTTTGTGCATAGAGATGTTTTGGTTTCATGTTTTTTGCCAAGGCAGGAATAAATGCTTCATGATACAGCAAGCTTGTTCAGACCTGTTATAGGTGATTGAGTAACAGGTCTAGAAAGAAACGATGTTTGTTAGATGTGATGTTCACGCTACAACTTACAATCTTGTCTTGGGTTTAAAGTTAGAGCTTTTAGGCTACAGCAGGAAAGAATGGCTTGACCTGAGGAAGGGAGCAAGCAGTGATGGCTACCTTAGTGGTCATTCTTTACTAATTGCCTCTATGTGACCCGACAAGCATCCAGTCTTTCCACCACCAGATCAAATCTATTCTTTCCTGCTGCACGGTAAAAGTTCAGCCTTTCTGTTTCTTATCATATGCCTCTAGACTGTCCTAGAGCATGGGTGGGTGTATATGTGTGTAAGAGAGAGAATGTGTGTGTCCATGTACATGCTTACATACGAGAGAGAGAGAGAGTCTGACAAAGAGACCAACATAATTATTTAAGTAAGGAGCCAAAGTTCTGAAAATACATTTGATGTCAGCCTTGATGTCATGTGATATTATGAACCCTCTGTGAGCTCAGTAGCATTAAAAAAAACCCACCTGGACTAAACCAAAGATCACATGACTTCATAAGCATGCTTGATCTAATGTTCATGACAAGAACATCATCGTTGGTATAGTGACTGTTGGGTCTAGCTTTTAAGCATGACATAAAAAGCTTGCATAATATAATGTTTATTTGAAGACCAAGCTTTCAAAAGATGCTGTTTAACTTATCAAAAATTTACTTTTCATTACTATAGGTGGACACACTTTGTCAGGAGCATGTATAGAGCCACATGCTCTAGAAGAACTTTTTCCAGACTGGAAGGAGAAAGGAGTAAGTTTTATATAAGTTTTTGTGTGTGTGTATGTATATATATACACACACACATACATGTCATAGTCTAAATGTAGTTTATTATTCTCAACTATGAATTTCTTACTGCTATGAAATATTGGCTTGGATAAATTTGCTTCTATAAATCCATAGACCATGCTATTAGCACAGGAATTTGTCATCAACCAAAACAGCTAATATGTCTACAATTGCTTTGGCTTCACAGGCACCTTTGCATACTCCAGTAACAAATGAGAAATTTGCATTTCTTACTGAAAAGGCTCGTATACCTCTACCCATTTTACCTGGTGAGTATAGTTTTCTTGGCCATCTTGGATTGGTTAGAGCAGATGGTTAAGTGTATGCATATAGAAATGGAAGTTCTTTCTCATATTCTGAATAATGTTCAATCCTCTTATTGGCATCATCACAAGTATTTTTATTCATGGGTCCTGAATATCAGAGGAGCGTTGGAGTCACTGTCATGATGTTGTTCCTCCCAGCTTCACGAGGCACAAATAATTTTTTCAGAGTGGCTTTTCATTTCAACATGCAAGATTCAATGAAAGACCTTATAAGTTATATCAATAGGTGTCCGGTCACTTAATCCCCAGACACTTCATCCCCGACACTTCATCCCCGACACTTCATCCCCTAGACTTTTAATCCCCAGACACTTCATCCCCAGACACTTAATCCCCGACACTTCATCCCCAACACTCAAGAACAATTTTCATATCATATTGTTGAAGAACATTAAATTTACTAGCTTATATGAACTTTAACTAATGTTGTTGATGTTCAAATGACGTTGAAGTTAAAAGCATGACTTGAATTTGAATTTCAATTAAATTTTTCGCTGACTTCATAATTTTTATAGTTAAGGATTTAGTTTAGGGATTAAGTGTCTGGGGATGAAGTGTCTGGGGATTAAAAGTCTAGGGGATGAAGTGTCGGGGATGAAGTGTCGTGGATGAAGTGTCTGGGGATTAAGTGACTGGGAACCATATCAATAGCATGTTACAGAAGGATTTGCAAGGGATTTTTAAATGTTTAACTATGTGCCTCCTGCTTGCAAGAAGTTGGAAACATGCTTTATGCTTTTACTAGGTATGCCAATGGCCAACCATGGGAACTATATTGTTCGCCTTGGTAACGTCGTCAAATGGCTTGGGGAGCAGGCCGAGGCTTTGGGTGTTGAGATCTACAGTGGTGTGGGTGCAAGTGAGGTGAGAATTGACACTTTAGGACATATTCTGTCTGTCTGAGTCATGGTGTCTGTTCTGTGGGTCTCTAAAATATGCAAATCATTTCATCTTTCTTTTTTTAAGAGAATTTTCTTTTTAGTTTCACAAAAGAAGACATAATACTTTATTTCTCTAACATTTTATACATATTTTCATTCACAGTATGCTATCCTATAACAAGACAAGAATGAGATCTTCTGCTTGTCACAATGTCAGTCCTAAATTCTGATAGCTTTATGACTTTATCCCACAGTGATGGTTTTTGCTAGAAAGTAAGAGCAATTTCACCAGAAAACAAAGGTTAAAAGTAGATTTTAACAACAAATTATGCTACTTGTTGAATGAATTCCATTATTCCACTAATTATATACAGCATAAAATTCCTGTTTTGTGTTGATCTGTTTTTTGCAGCTTCTATATCATGAAGATGGGAGTTTAAAGGGTGTGGCCACAAATGATGTTGGCATTAACAAAGATGGATCACCAAAAGTAAGTGCTTCACTGCCTACCAAACATTCACAAGATGTTTGACAGATTCATTAGTGAAATGGAGAGTAGTGAATGACATGTCACTACTAAAATCTTAGCAAAACCATGAATAGTTTATTTTAATCTGGTTTTCATATGTGAAAAAGTTAAGATTGTAATATCAGATTAAATCAGAAAGTATCTGAGATATAGTGATTTGTATACATAGATCACCTTTGTGTAAGATACTAATGTCTGAGTCCAAGCTGGTCTGACTAGGGTTAGCTTATTTTTAATAATATTATTTTTAATATAATGTATCCGCTTTTCATTTCTGTGTTGACCAAAGAAGAGTGCCATGCCTTCGTGTGTGTATGTGTGCGTTGGGGAGGGGAGAGGGGCACAAATTGGTTAACAAAAAGTACACTATGGAAATAACTTTTTACAGCAAGAGTGTTGATGCCTAAATTGAAAAGTTACAGACTGGCATAACATATGTGAAGAAATGAGATGAAAAATATTTTTGAGATCTGCATTTGTGACTAAACACAATGTTGAAAGTGCCTTACAAACAGGCAGGTCAGCGTTGATGAGATACAGACTGGTCTTGAAATTACAACTGAAAATCCTGCAGCATGTTAAAATGTGTTCTTGGATTCCAAAGTGCTCTCACAGGTTGTCTGATGTTGAGAGGGTAGCACATTGTTGCTGTAATTTCTGCTGGTGTGGAATAACTTTGGAGCCATTAACAGTGCAGAATTTGCAGCAAAGGTAGATATGCATGAGTTTTATTATGGTAGTAGTTTTAGGGTAATGATGATCTGGTTGTTCTTAATGCAGGAAAACTTTGAGCGTGGAATGGAACTTCATGCTAAGATGACTATATTCGCTGAGGGTTGTCATGGACACCTAACCAAGCAACTGATTAAGCGGTTTAACCTCAGGGAGAGCAGCAGGCCTCAGACATATGGCATTGGCTTTAAAGAATTATGGGAGGTGGATCCATCATTCCACAAACCTGGGACTGTGATCCACACAGTGGGCTGGCCTTTTGTGAGTTCTGACAGATGGGCATGAACATGTTTCTGAGTTGGTGTGTGTGTGTGTAATAACCATGTTGCATTGCTGCTTTTCTTTTCTTGGTATACAAAGCACAAAATATTTGGCATTTTGTTTATTCTTTTTAGTTCTGCTGAGTATGGATCATTGATAAACCACATTTATTATTATATCTCTATTTTTTATGGGGCTTAGTGCCATTCACTGGATCATATGTTTT
Organism: Pomacea maculata; assembly: GCA_004794325.1. Classification (NCBI taxonomy): domain Eukaryota; kingdom Metazoa; phylum Mollusca; class Gastropoda; order Architaenioglossa; family Ampullariidae; genus Pomacea; species Pomacea maculata. The sequence goes on from SRHC01002512.1 coordinate 637,195, forward strand.
CTTATTTTTTCTTTCATGACATATCCTAACTCTAACATCAAAGTACATGACATTTGTATACGCTTACAATTCATAGGAGTTTGCTTTTTTTTTTTTTTTTTTAGTGAAGTGATAGGAAAAATCCATATATTTTTAAACTTGATGAAGTTTCTAACTGTAAAAAAAATGTAGTCATCACAAGATGCCGAGAGAGATAAATAGTGTGGCAGTAGAGATGTTTCATCTTATATTATTGCAGTTACATCTTTCTGCAGAGCAAAGATGTTTATGGAGGCACATTCCTGTACCATCTAGGGGAAGGAGAGCCACTGATTTCTGTAGGAGCAGTGGTGAGTATGAAATGCTTTAGACTTTAATATATTGTTCCTATGTAATAGATGGACTGAAGTGTCATGGACAGTATATAAATGAAAACATCAAAGCAAGAAAACCAAAGACATGAGAACGTATGCAATGACTTGGATTTAAAGATAGAAGTAAAGGGGAAATGGAACAGGCTATAGTTGAGGTTTTCTGTATTTTGATTGATAGTAGATCTTTCTTTTTTTTCTGTGTACTTTTATGAGAGATAAATTTTGACTTGTTCATTTGAATGCCGTGCATTTCAAAGTGTTTTTACTTTGTATTATGATTCAACAATTTATGCCTATTTTAAAACTGTGTTTCTGAAAACTATTTCAAATTACATTTTTACTGATTGATAATAATAATAATGGAGATATACACATGCATACCTGATGGGGTAGCTCACAGCATTTACAAAAAACAAACTGAAACACTTCTTTCCATTTAGTCATATCATACAATAAAAATGTGCACCTGTAAACAGCCAAAAAAGAAAGTTTACACACAAACATCTCTGTCATCTCCAATGAGCCCATATATTCAAATGCACACAGCAACTAAAAGAAAAATGCTGTTCTTTTTAACAGATAGGTTTAGACTACACCAACCCCTATCTTAGCCCATTCCAGGAGTTCCAGCGATTTAAGCACCATCCTAGTGTAGAGCCCATGTTCAAGAGTGGCAAGCGCTTGGCTTATGGTGCTCGTGCACTCAACGAGGGAGGTGTGCAAGTAAGATTTTTAGATTTTATATATATAATATAAACCATCTCGATCATGTTTCATGACTAATTCATTTGAGCAGATCACCTTCAATAAACAGTAAGCAAATGAGAGTAGTAATCATAAATATTTCATTTTACTGGCAATGTTTGAGGTTAATATGACATGATATAAAGAAGAAGCATGCAAATAAGTAAACTGATTTCATTATTTAAATTTACCATCAGTGCCTTTCTCCTTGTTATTTAAGCTTCTGGCTCAGCATGGTTCATGTTTCACGTTTGTGGACTTAAATGTTTGTATTCTTATTATTTGCTACATTTTTCTTGTCCACGACTAAGCATTGTGCTGCTAAAATCTGAGCTTTGCTTAGCTACAACTAAATGTCTGCATCTCATGTGGTACGTACTTCTCTAGAGAAGTTATACCCACCTTGTTGAACATTTGATTTAGAGCTAAGATAGAAGCAGAAACATGACAGTAATGAAGTCATGTCTTTTCTGGTGATCCTTTCCAGTCTGGACCAGGTTAAAGAGAATCAATTATCACCATTGTTTCAGCAAGAATGGGTACTGCAGGCCGTGGTTTAAACAAAGGGTAGAAAAAAGATTCCAGCATTCTATGTGAACCCATCATCTGCTTGTAAAACATTAGCTGAATAACTAAGCAGAGTTAGTCATTAAAACAGATGATGAAGAGTCTCCCTACCTCAATAGAAGAGACAAAGAAAGCATTTAAAGCTTGATAAAAATTAGGACAAATAATGTCATAAAAACTACAATGGGCAAAGGAAATCCTTATAACTTCTACTAGTTTCAGTTGAGTATGTGCAGAGCCCCATGATCATCTTGGAGGACATCTTAGACCTTTTTCATTGCAGTTTCTTTTTCTTTATCATCAAAAGCAAATAAGAATCACAAAAGCATGTTGGAGCAGTCATATTCCATGTGTGTGTGTTTGGGCAAATTAAAAAATCTAAAGTGGATAATTAACATAAAACCAGTTCATGGTCAAGTATCTTTAAGAACAAACTTTTGACTGCGTAAACTAGAAAAGACCATCAAGACTAAGCCATTGCTTAAAGCAGCCAACAGGGACCTTTTCTTTTTTGAAGATATTGTGATGCTGGCATTTAGCATCATTGTAGGTGCTTTTTTTTTTTTTGTCCCAGTCACCAAAGTGGAGTAGAGGTGCAGTTCTTTTGATTCACCTGAGATCTTCAGACTTCAGAAAATTTCCATGCTAACTGCCCTGTTAACCTCAGTTTCCTCTGGACTTCCGCGCTCACATAGTTTACCCTATAAGATTGCATGTAATCATAGCTGCACTGTGCCCTCGTGTATACTCAGTTGTGCACTCTGCTATAAATTCAGAGGGGCTTTTTTGTCATTACCTGCATGTAAAAAATGTATGGTCAGAAATAGATATTGTGATAGTGCACACATGTGATGCATGCAATACTGGAGATCATCATCCACCTGCTAGCCCTTAGAACATATTCAAATCAGAGAATGTAGTCACTGCTTTTTCTTTGACTTGGTTTTTTTGTTACTTTTATTCTTTATGATTTGATATTTTATATGCCTCAAAATGTTATATGTATATCAGTTTTTTAAAAAGTTAACAGTTTCATTGTACTTGAAAAGTACAAATGGTATGAAACTTGCCTTTGCTACATATCTTTTTCATAAATCACCCAGACTACTTTTCTTTTTTTCTTCAGAGTATTCCAAAGCTGACTTTCCCTGGAGGATGTTTGACTGGCTGTACTGCTGGTTTCATGAATGTACCAAAGATCAAAGGAACGCACAATGCAATGAAAAGTGGCATAATTGCAGCTGACAGTGTGTTTGAAACTCTCACCAATGAAGAGCTTGTTCTCAGGTCTAAAACTGCAGGAGTAGAGCCTGGGGTTTATGAAGACAAATTTCGCAATAGCTCCGTGTGGAAAGAGCTTTTCTGTGTGCGCAATGTGCGGCCTTCATTTAACTCTCCATTAGGATTCTATGGAGGCGTGCTGTACACAGGCATTGTGTGGTACATATTTCGTGGCCGAGAGCCATGGACGTTTGGACATGGAGGTAAGGTTTTGGGTTGAGGATGGAAAAGTAATTTATATCACAACCTTTGTTTTTAATTGTTTAAACCATTAACCCTTTTTTCATCTTTCTTTGTTCCTACAAAGATGATGACAAGAGTAATGACTCTAAAATCTCTGATTTTACATTTGGATTGAAAGTCAACAACTATTTTTCCTTGGGAAAGTGGGGCATTCACTGGTTTGTTCCATTAGTGAAAATATGGTGGGTAGTGAACTTAATCAACACAATGTTGCCAGTTCCTCAAGATGTGTAACTGGAAAACTCCCACACCTCACCTGTTACAGTGGTTATCTGATTTATCAGGAAGGGTAAGAGGTATCCAATAGAGAGGGTTGGGCTCTGCCATTCTATAGACATAACTACCTACAGTACATTGCCCCTGTGGCCAGTAGGCTACGAGGTCTTTTACTTTACCTTTATTCTTGCTCCATTTAGACTTTTCTGAAGCATAAGGATTACATTTTTGAAGATTCTTTTACATAATATTCTGAATAAAACGTTACCTGATGGGGTTTATTTTGCAGCATCTGACAGTGAAAAACTGCTTCCAGCAAATCGTTGTACGCCTATCAATTACCCAAAGCCAGATGGACAAGTCAGCTTTGATATTCTAACTTCCGTGGCATTGACTGGGACATTCCATGACCACAATCAGCCACCACATCTGACCTTACTTGATGACTCTCTACCAGTCAAAGAAAACCTGGCTGTTTATGATGGGCCTGAGCAGAGGTTCTGTCCTGCAGGTATGAAGTTAACATACCAAGAACATAGTGTCATAGCACTTTTGACATGAAGAAGTTGGTGAATGAAAGTGTGTACAAGCAGACATAAAGTAGGAATTTATTGGTGTTTAATGCATCACGGCCAAGCACCCAGCCCTGTAAACAGGTGCCACTTGGTGAGAAAATGGTCAGGTGTGTCTTGATAATCAAGGATTAGAGAAGCAACATTTCAGGAAAATGCCTTTAAACTAGTTTATTCCCGATAGATTGCATAGCATTCTCTCTGTGAAGGATAAAGCTTGTTTGATGAAGGTACCAACAAGATCATTGGCACTCTGCAAGGACCATACACCAGGGCTGAAAGGTTAAAAGCTGTCAGCATTATAACCAGCCCCTCTCAACTGCTACACCTCTATTACCAGATGCTACCCTCAAACTGTAGATTAAATCATCTGGTCATCAAGAAGACTGCATTCGCCAAGTGGTTTTTTTTTTTTTTAACAAACTACAATTTGCTGCGGGCCTAAGAGCAAACTTTTGACTGCATAAACTAGGAAAGACCATCAAGACTAAGCCATTGCTTAAAGCAGCCAACAGGGACCTTTTCTTATTTGAAGATATTGTGATGCTTGCATTTAGCATCATTGTAGGTGCTTTTTTTTTTCCTAGTCACCAAAGTGGAGTAGAGGTTCAGTTCTTTTGATTCGCCTGAAATCTTCAGAAAATTTTCAACCTATGCTAACTGCCCTGTTAACTTCAGTTTCCTCTGGACTTCCGTGCTCACATAGTTTACCCTATAGATTGTATGTAATTTATAGCTGCACTGTGCACTCATGTATACTCAGTTGCGGGCCTATGCTCCTGAAGGAGTAACAAGGACAAACCTAAACAACTATAATTTGTTAACAGGCCAAGAAAATGAACCTAGTTTTCTTATTGTAGCACTTATTATGGTGTGCCTCAATCATCACTGGAGAGTTTAGTGCAATTGTAACCATATTTTGTTGAGTTTATTACTTATAAGACCTCCCAACAAAGGAAAATTTCTACTTCTATTGTGGACAGAAGCAGACAGGACACAATCAGCAATGCTTCGCATATCTTTTCCATTTTATTAGATCTATTATTCATCATACTTCGGCAAGTAATACTCCATTCTAGATAAAATACTACTGTCACCCTTCAGAGGGGTACACAGGGTTAATGTAAAGAGACATACATTTTGTGCACTTGATAATTCCCCTTTACTGTCCACCATATACTATGTGGGTGTTAACAGATAGCCAAGCACTAGACAGATTTGTGGGGAAACCTAAAAAAAATGGTACAAGTTTTTCAAAATTGCCCAACACAGGATCCTTACCATTTTCTGTTTGTATGTATCAAGTTTTCTCCCCTTTAGTTTATTTTTTCTTGACTCTTTTCAGGTGTTTATGAATATGTGGAGACAGAAGATGGAAAAGGTAGACGACTTCAGATCAATGCTCAGAACTGCATTCACTGCAAGACCTGTGATATCAAGGATCCAAGTCAGAACATCAACTGGGTTGTTCCTCAAGGAGCAGATGGACCAGCATACAATGGGATGTAGACATTTTTAAACAGTCAGCCCTTCCTCTGTAAATTCACCCACATCAGCAAATTTCATTTAGTAATTAAATATGGTTATACCTACTTGCAATGGATTTATTGAAGATGTTAGGTACTGGTCACCATTCATCTCTCCAAGACCTCATGTTGTTTCGGCCTTTTCTTAGACTGTACACAATGTGTTGAATGCACTTTATATACGCTATGAATCTTTGACTGGCCATTTATAGTTGTAGTATACTTTTGCGAAAAGGTTTTTCCAGCTCAAGGTTATGCAGGCATTGTGATCCAGACTCTTGTCCAGAGACATCATGAGGTTTACACATATTTCATCAATGCTCATTATTCTTATAAGGCGATCGATCTAACATATCTTTTTCTTTGCACGGCTATAAATCTTCTTTGACAATGGAACAATTCAACACTGTCAGGAGAAGTTTTATCATTCATCTATCTCAGTGTTATCTGAGATGTAAATTGTCTTGTTGGGCAGTGCATTTCCACAAAATGAGGCCGCAGTAGTGAGTTGTTAGATAATATCCATAATGAGCCAATAAATTTAGTGCAAGCACACTAGTCTACCAAATACTGCTGCAAAGGGTGTAGCAGAACAATACTGACTTTGTTTATAATTCTGATGATAATATTAGTATTTATTCCAATCCAGTGTATGCCACTGGTCAAATTAATCTACCAAATCTGCTCCACTTCATCACCTGCATATACATTATCAATGCATGTATGAGAATTTGAATACAAGATTATGCTATGGCGTGAAAGTTAAGTCTTGTCTGTGCATGTTTGTATGCTGATGTATATATCTGTATGCTGTGAATATTTTTTATCTGTTTTTCTTTGTAAAGTGTTGAAAGATTTTATTTAAAATGGAACAACACTGTATAAAAAAGCTTTGATAGAACTCAAATTTGATTTTGCTGGCTTCAGTTCTTTTTGTGCTCCTCTGGGCGATCCATTTCACTTAACTCATTTAAGCTTGTGTACCATTCTTTAGAAACTGGAAGTGTTATGCTGGCAAAGGCTAAAAAAAAACCCTTTGCACATAGCACTACACGTTAATATCTCGAACACCTTTTGTAAGAACACAAAACTCCAGGTGTGAGCATGTTAACAGAAAGTAGGTCACAGTCCAAGGGTCTTACTTTGATATCACTAGAGATAAAATTACTCACACAAATATCATAGACTTGCCTGCTAAAGGTAAAAACATGACCTCTACTATCCCTAGCAGCAACATGGAAGAAAAACTACAGAATCTAATAAAAGGAACAGATGAAGACATTTACCCACCCATATTTCAGTTTAACAGATTTTTCTCTAGCACCCAAAAACCACAGATTTGAAAACAATCTCATATTTTTACTGAAAATATAACTAAACAAAATCAGCAACATTCTAAAGAAAGTGGGCTGTATGTTTGGCAGGGCATCTTGACTACCACATCTGGATAAATTTCAATATGCAGTAATTTAACCGGTTAGTAAAAATGCATAGCTATGGCTTATGCTCCAAGTCCGTGCAAACACAGGCTCCCTCTGCATACCTGAGAGCTCTGCCAGGGAGAAATTATTGTCACACAATTTAATGTCTCAGTGATGTCCTTTAACTGCTAAATTTCAAATATTTAATTTGATGTTTTGTGGGAGGGACTTGGCAAGTAGATCAACTTTTAGTTTGTATTTACACTGTTAAAATCATTTACATTTGTTATAAGGCTTTAAATATATAACCGAACACAACCAAATCTTTCAACTACTGCAAATCTTGTTTCAAGCTATGTTCATAAGCAACTAAAAGACCTAAATTAAAAAAAAACAAAAAAACTCGCACACAAACGAAAGCTTAAATTTCTAAGCAGCCAAATGGTGTGTGAATGTTTTTTTAAAAAAAAAACAATAATCTTAGTTTTACCATACAACTGCTGTTGCTGAGTCATACAATTTGGAGGGGAAGTCAAGAAACACGGAATTTGGTGAAACAAGTTTACTTTTAACACAGCTTTTATATTTCTGAAGATTTTCTACTTCTTTTCAACATGTTTGGCTGTGCAGCTAATGTAGATAGTTGCTCTGGACACCATGATTCACAATGCATTAAAAATGCATAAATAAATGAAGGCATTTAAAAGCAGGCTGCTGTACGAAAGTTGATGTGAAAAAAGTCTGCTTAGTGACATGCCACCAGCATTGTATCTGTTAATTAGCAAAAAATCAGAATTATTTACAGTGAATGATGAACACTATAAGATGTGCTCAGCTTAAAAAAATAAAAAATGGACAGAAATAAAAAAACAAGACGATGTTGGTAGCAATGCACGCACATTCTTCCATCTTTCCATGCATGCTCACTCATCCCACGTACGCACTACCCCCCCACCCCCACAAGAAAACAAGTTTAACTTGAAAACTTCAGAACATTTTCAATCATACTTTTTGTCCTTGGATAAATGTCAACAGCCTTTGTGATAGTTATGGCACATTTGCAACGCCATGTGTCAAAGGGGGTTAAGGGGCCTATAATGGGACCCTTTAAGGCTAAGAAGAGGGATGAAGCATGACCTGGAATGAGAAAAGGCTATTAATTGGACTTTTTGTCAGCCTGCCGCCTCTCATCTGACCCTTCATCCTCCGTGTCTGTGTAATCTGCTGGTTGCTCCCCAGGTTTCAACAGTTTGCCTATGTACACATACTTCTCTGCAACAATACAAAAGGGTCAGAAGCTATGTAGGCACAGAATAAATGTATTCAGATAACTGCAGAAATCAACACAATATTTAGTAACATTAATCTTTAATATAATGTGGATTAAAAAATGAATAGAAACCATCAGGAAAAAAAAATAGTTTCATAGTCACTGTCCAAGTAGACATGATTTTAATGAAAAGTAAAAACTATATGCAAGGAGTAAAAATCTGGCTTCGGCTTCTTAAAGTCGCAACAAAAATGTGTGCAACAAAAATGTATAAAGCCTTTTGTGCACCAGAATTATGTCTATAAATATCAATTTCATCTTTAGACAATTTTAGAAAGACAACAGTCTACAAGTACCAAGACACTTCCTTAATTTTCCCTTAGCTTTGATGTTGTACATTCCAAAATCACTTACCTGTAAACTGCATCTCCCATTCCCGCACACTTTCCATTTGCATAGAGTTCAGATCACTAAGGTCATCATATTCATCTCTTAGTGAGTCCTCACTGAGTGAGAATGTTGCAAGGGCCCGAGAAGCATCACGGCCAGAAAATAAACCATATGGTCCTCCTGTAATAATATTTGATCTTTAGAGCAAAAAAAGCAGTGGAGATTTATTTAAATAAACTAGATCTTTAATTCAATAGGCTGATGTACATGTTTCTGCAATAAACTTAATAGCACTAAATAAAACTAACTTTGGAAAATGACATTAGGTCTTTTAGAAGACCTAACTCAATGACAACAATTTAGCATAAAACTTTTGCATCTCTTGTAAATAGTTCGTTATGCCAAGTTCTAAAGTAATCTTCTGCACCATGCATAGCTATGTTTCCATCCAAAATCAAGGGGCGTTGAGGCATCCACTTACAACTGTTAAAATTTGTAAACCCTCTGTGAAAACTTTTGGCAGTTTAAACTAAGTCCACAACTCTAATAAGAGTTAAGTTTGTTACCCTAGAATGCACAAAAATTCTAAATTTTCCAATATATATTAAAAATTAAAAAAGCAAAAAGAGATTGAATAACAAAACAAATTTATAAGAAATGTACAAGATACAGCTGTTCCTTTCTCAATCAAACAAATGCCTACTGTTTTGTAAATCCAAAATGAATGGCAAATGTCCAATGGAATTTTTAGTTTTTCATTGCCATTAGTTATGTGTTGTTAATATATCACTTTTTTTGCTGAATTTCGTTTTCATCAACCAAATTTTCTGACAAAGAAATTTTATTGATGCCGCTGTCTTCTTGTTTTGATTTTGTCAGGTGAATGAAAAAAAAAAAAAGAGGTCATAAGCTTCTTTCATTATGTAGCTATGTAGCACTTAACATGTACACTCCTGCTTGATGCCATCTTTGCTGTGAAAGGAGGGTTGGATGGGAAATTTCAGAAACTTCTGGTAAAAATCGATGCCCTTTACAGCCTAAGGAAATAAACGTGTTTGGAGTGCTTTAGCTAGTGTAGTTCTTTGTTTGTTTTTAGTTCTACATTCCTTGCCATTTACAACTGTATTAAAAATAATTGTATTAAAAAAAAAAATACTGTATGGAACTCATTTGTGTAATGAAGCTACTGTATAGGCAACAAGTGTAGTCCATAAATACTTGAAGGAGTTAAAATTAGTTAAGACCCACAACTAAAATTAGACTATTTGTAGAAAAAGTAATCAATGCAATGTGTTAATACTATTATCATCGCAAGCTTAATCCATGATGTAAAGAAACTGCTTTGCCACTATATTTTAATGCATTTGAAGCTTCTCACTTTCATCTGGTAACAGCTAATGGTAAAATATCAGCTTTCAAGTTTCCCATGTACAGTTTATTATAGAATGCTTTAGGCATTAATAATAATAAATGCAAAATTTTGCAAAGCGCATACTCACACTCCTAAGGAGCATGCTCTTAGCGCTTAAGAACAAGAAGGAAACATAGACAGCATACGAGGGACAGGAAAACAAATAACATATGAACTATAAAAGAATAAACAGTACTAATAAAGAATAAAATCAAATACAGAGAAACACGGAGGAACCAGATAACAAGAACAAGAGCTGAGAATAACATGATACTGCAAAAGGAGGGGTGTGAAAAAGGACTAGCATTATGGGAAAGGTTGTTAGGAGTAATGTTTACGGAAGAGGTGCACTGAGACCACTTTTACAATTTTTAGCATTACCAATACAAAGTCATCTATGTTTTTATAGCAATTTTTATATTTTCTTCAAATGATTTGGACCGATCACATGTTCCTATATAAATTTTGTTAACACACTTGGTATAGATTATACACCTTTTTAACACTGCCTTCAATGCAACAACAACAACAAAAAAACACCCTTTACACCTTTATCAGGATTGGTACATGGTGTATCTTTGTGTATTGTGTATATGGCTGATTGTATACATTATGAGATTTATGAGAAATATTTATAAAAGATAAGATAGGTGACATCACAAAAAAAGGCACAAGGGGAACCTTCCTGTGCCCGTACCAGGCCAAGATAAAGTTATATTAGAACATGTGTCTGCTTGAATATGAAGAGTAATAAACCTGATACATGTCTGGGAATATTTCTAAAGAAAATCTGTTTGACTAGAAACTTGCGACCACGTTCATCAGGACTGTCCAGCTTTCTGAGCAAGCCACGTTGTCGCAGCATGCGTTTGCTTAAAAATAAACTGCCTCTTGCCGTCAATTTGAAAATAAAATTAAAAAATAAAAACAAGACTGCTACTTTACAAACCTGGTCCATAGAAGCGCTTCCCTTTTGTGACATCAAACACTTTTCCATTGACAGCGATCAAGATGCGACCTTCTTTTCCTTTGCCGTCGTACTCGCGGAGCTGTTCCAGCGTGAAGTCCTGCTTTTTCAACGGTGGTAATTCCGGTTCTTTCGCAGCTGACGGTTCTGACGTTCGCCGACTGGAGATGATTTTATAGATAAGAAATCCACAAATGCCCAATAATGCTAGATTCAGTGGACTACCAAACAGTTCTGCAGCAAGTTTTGAGAAAAAGCCTCCTCCCACTTCGTTGCTACTGTCAGACATTTTGAAATCTACAATGACGTGTGGGACAAGGTCAAGGTCGTGGTGGGGTCACGGTGTGCGGCTCGGCGTGGAAATGTTCTGAAAATAGATGAAAGTACGTTGAGAAGGATCATCTTTCATCGTCGTAGGTGTTTAACACATTTTGTTATAAATACAACTAAGCAACGATATTTTCCATAGGGAAGAGAGATGCCGGTCACGCGTACCCGCCTACATCAGGTAACTAATACAGTTCCGGTTCAACGATCGACGCCAGAAATACTTCAAGAGTGTATATAAATATATCTTTTAAGTTTTCTGGAAATATCGTATGAGTAATTTCTTTTTTTTTGGGGGGGGGGTGCTTGTAACTGATGGAAGTGAAATGTTTGTGTAAATGGACTAGGAATGTCTTGGACATTTGAAACATTTATCAAATACATGTTTACACCTTTTGAAAAAAAAATCCACTACATGCACCTCGACGATCTCCCACCACTACCACCTTGTATACAGTTCGCCGGCTTCGCCCCCTTTCTTCATACTTTGTCTCTCTAAAAAAGTATGTCACACCAGTCTAGACATGTGTGCGCGCACACACCAGATGTTTTTTTTTTTTTTAATTTTTTTTTCCCCCCCGCGATAGTCTGATCGAGTCGGTGGTGTGGGTACTGTGTGACGAAGACTTGGGTATTCATGTACTGAACGAGGACTCCAAAGTTCACAATCTGTAAGCACGCACTTTAGCCGCTGCATGCATGCAATGCTGTTAACAAACTGCGCAATCATCTTTCAACGCTGGATTCCAAATGTGGGACGGATTCCAAAAGCAAGAGACTGCAATCCGGTGGGCAGCCAGTGCATACAGCAGCGTCGTGATGTGTCTTTCGACGACTGGAAAATTCCGGGCTGTTGCAATAATTGTCGACCCATGAACTGCGCAGCTTCGAAGTGTGCCCCTTAGACGCGATTACAGAGTTCTAATCTAGAGAATTGTTCATGGTTAGGGATCAACGACTTGTAAAAGGTTGCACCCTCCCCTCCTCCCCCCACAAAAACACCTTGGGGACACTGTTAAATCTGATACTCTTACCTATCCCCAATAGATGGACAGCCAGAAGACGTTTTCTAGACCTGCCCGAGCACACTTCAAACTATATACCTACTTTCAAATTGAGTACAGTAACCATGATGCTACATAAGGATCAAGCTACCCATATATGTTAGTACCCCATACTGAGTAACTTGGTTTCAAAGTTTTCACCAGTTCTCTACTCCAGTAAATACTCACGTTGTCATACAATGCCATAAACATCCCAGGAACGTGACCTATAGCGAGCATGGAGTAGGTGCGGGATGGAGCTGCATAGGGAGCGAGCTTAAGAGAGGTAACTGATATATTTTGTGGAGTTGGGTGGGGATTAAAATGCTTGCAAACTCCACCCAGTTTCGTCCCCAGTCTGCATCTCTACTTGGTACGTATGTACGTATTGTATTGGCTTTTGATTGTGTGTTGGCAAGAGTGATATTTTCTGTCGCCATCAAAGTCGGTGGCAGGACTAACACAACCCTCAGACACGGTGACTTGTGGGAAGAACGAAGAAAAAGTGTGGAGGGAAAAATAACCGAGAAAAATGAAAAGTAAGCTTACTGCTGCTTAGCTGTCCTTAGGGTTGCCTGCGATCTGTGATCATATAAGATAACAATGCAACATTTGTATTGATCATTAGTCGATAGCATGATTTAAATGTCGCGAGAGAAGGAAATGAAGATTGAGATACATACCCCAAACACGGAAACACCTCCAGTAAAGGAAACTGAGTTGAGGAAGATGTGTGCCAGAAGATAAAGCCAGGAACTTGTATTGTAGACAATACACGGTCAGTCACAAGCCAAGCAACGTACGTGTGTGTGTGTGCGCTCACAGTCATGTGAACACGCAGACAGCGGCGGAGGCAGTTCAACCCACGAAACTGTTTTCATCACAATGACTTGCGCCCCGCCGACCTTGGATCTTGCATCATGATCAATCAGTGATGAACACGTGTCACAAGTGGTAGAGGTCGCATGTACCCAAAGTTCGCTATCGCAATTGCTCAACAAGCTGTTGCCGTGTGTGTGTGTGTGAGTCTGTGATTGTGTGTATGTGAGTCTGTGATTGTGTGTGTGTGAGTCTGTGATTGTGTGTGTGTGTGAGTCTGTGATTGTGTGTGTGTGAGTCTGTGAGTATGTGTGTGAGTGTGTCTGTGATTGTATGTGTGATTGTGTCTGTATGTGTGTGAGTCTGTGATTGTGTGTGTGAGTCTGTGATTGTGTGTGTGAGTGTGAGTGTGATAACGCAGTTCTGCACCAAGTCTGATAAGTCGGAGACAGTCAAGAGGTCGTCAGTGTCCACACTTCCTTGTGTGTGTGAGAGAGAGGTCAGGGCCAGGGGCACGAGTTCCCAAACTGTCGAGAAAGTCTTTTAAAGTGGATGTAAATAAAACATTCTTGACATGTGCTTATCAAGTGCACATTGCATAAACATAGCCTTACCCACCCCTCTCCCATCTCGCCCACCCTCGGGTGAAGCAGAGCGTTGCCTCCCCATGCTGCATGGCGATTGCCTATTAGCAGACCCGCTACTTGCTGCTGATTTCCAAGTCTTGCTCTGGGGCTTGAAGCTGGGAGTCGGCTGGAATATGTAGATGTGTGCGAGAATTTTCCAGATAAAGATCTGTAGTTCACTGTTCGAGATATATTTAATTAACTCGTCATCGACTTCTCACTCAACGCCGAATAGGATATTAGAGAGCAGGTTCTCGGGATGACAGGGTACATCGTTTTTGACGGGTGATGAGTTGAAAGTACTGTGTAGATAATGAGTTAAACTTTTGAACTGGAGTGGAGGCAAAAAACTAATGATAATAAACGTGTGAGTCATATGGCGCATCATCCCACTGACGACGGAGCATGCTCTCAGCGCTTCATGACAAGCAGGAAACATGGACAGAAGACGAAGGACAGAAGGAGAAACAAGTACTAAAAGACGAGTTTAGAAGACATAAAGAGGAATCAGGAAACAAACAGTTAGGATGGAGAGTATCATAAATCTACAATATTTAGTTATTAGATTAGAAATAAAGTATAGTGGTGGTGGTGGCTGGCAGGGTTGATGAAGCACATATACCACCTGTTCCCTAACTGGACTGGGTAGCTCGGCAAACTAAAGATAGTATTTCAAACCCCGCAACTATACCACGCCATTGGGTCCGGTTCTGGGCGTCCCTCTCCAGTTGCGACCATGTGATGCCAGCTGCCACCACCTCCTGTGGACCGATCTCCTCCATGTCTGTCTGTGTCTCCCAACCCTGCGTTGCCCGTCCCACGTTACTTCCTCCCATCTAGTTTATTGTTCGAATTATGTCAATTACAACATTTTACTTTTATGGTACCTGCAGTATTCAGATTTCTGCTTTATTTACACTGCATGGGAGAACATCAATAAAATACCATCTCACTAAACAATGTAAGACATAGAGGCCTTTACTATGAGGTGTTAGGTGCTATCTCTCGTTAGTTATTTCATCCATCCCGGGGGAGGAAGGGGAAATCGGTGATTTACGCCGAGCGAGAAACCAAAGCCTACATCCCGGTAAACAGGTTCAATGTGCAGAGACTATATATCACATGGTCACTGGCAGGGTCAATTCTCTTCATAAATACAAGCGATGAAAGATAAAGCCATGCTTACATTAATAAATTCAACATATGCAAACTTGTACTTGATCTTTAATTTCATTCATCAGCAGATGGCTTTGTCCTTCGACTTCCCTCTTCATTTCCTATCTTTTACTTCCAAATTACTTTCAAGCAGCGGCATTAATATTCACTTCAGGTTCATCCCGAGATATTTTTCTGACTGCAGCTGTGCACGGAGGCAAATTGAAATGGTTTGGAGTCAAATGCAAATAAATTAGTACACGAAGCCCTAAAAAAATCCAATTCAATTTTAATTCCAAATTTTGCTAACTTTATCATTTAGTACAGATTTCTGCCCATTTCAAAGTATTTTGAACTGCACTTTGTTTTATTTGAACTTTGTCCATTTTAGCAGTACTTCAAAGTGGATTAATAGTCCTTGGTTGTTGAGTTTAGTCAGTTTCCTTAAATAATTAAATAAGAAATGTTGTCTTCATAGAACTACATACATATATTTCATTTAGTAGGGTTAACAAGAAAGATTAGTTTAATTATAGTTCTGAAAGCTGGTCATTAGTTTGAAGTTGTTAGCAGCAATTAAACAAAGTCTCATGTTATTCCTTAATTTTCATTAAATCTGTCAAGTTAGACATTTCCGAAAGAAGTTTATGATGTGTGTGTGTGTATTCGTGGCTGAACTGTAAATTGAGCAAAACGCTTAACAAAGTAGTGTGCCAGCTGTCACCGTGCACAGAAATCATCAATGTATTAAATAAACACTTCCACGTAGAGCTACACGCAAACATCGCATTTGTTGTTATTATCAACGATCTTTAGGGACCTGGAAACAGCTGGTCTTTTTTCCTTCTTCTTTCAGAAAGAGGCATTGTGTTCTTAAGACGTAGTTTCCGTTCAAGTCACTGTTTCCATTTAAATACCCTTTTCCGAAACTGAGCAATAGACCGGATTAACATTTCATGTTTTCCTTAATTTTGAAACATTTATTGAAACACCTCTCAGTAGGAAGACGACATTGTCTAGCCTTGACCCTGACATTCGCACATGTCCAGCACAAAGTCTTACACAATAGGTTTCAAGCACTCGCTTCCCTATTCTTCCCCGAACTATTTTCTTTTATTTAAATTTTTTTTTCCTTTTTCTTCAGCGCCACTTACTTGTT
This sequence comes from Pomacea maculata, assembly GCA_004794325.1. Classification (NCBI taxonomy): domain Eukaryota; kingdom Metazoa; phylum Mollusca; class Gastropoda; order Architaenioglossa; family Ampullariidae; genus Pomacea; species Pomacea maculata. The sequence continues at coordinate 653,285 of SRHC01002512.1, forward strand.
TTCTCTATTTTCTTGTCCCCCTTTCTCCCCTTTGCTCATTCCTACTTTGTTTGTTGGCACCGGCGTGGTACAGCGCAAATCATTGATCTGGTTATGGTCATCAGTGATGTCTATCATGAGCGGAGAAGTTGTATTCACTGCACGGACTTTAATTCTTCGTGAACGTTCGTGACACGCAGCTGACAAAGGAAGGGACGCTACCGCCGTTATTGTAGATTTTCTTTCGCATTAGAAATGGAGTTGCCTCCCTTACACAATCCCGCACAGGTCTCGACGACGACATGTTGAGATCTGAGGAATGTTGTATCTATCATTTTTACAGAGTTATTGTCTGTATCCTGATGTACCATTACTACCCTTATATTGAAAAGACTGAACAGTCTGTCTGTGTTCACCTGTATGTCACAGCTGTAGAGTTCTCTTTCCGTTTGCCTACACATTATTTTTACGACCTCCGTCTGTCTTGAGACGCTTTAGCTTGTTGTTGAAGTTACACTTGGGTGAATTGCCACTGCCAGAAATTGTATTTACACGAGTGAAATTTCAGCCTCTAAATATACACGTAAAACATGGGTATACACACTTAAATGTACTTTCACACAGGGTCAAACTGTTTAAACTCAGGTCAAACGGGATAAACACGATTTGTGTTTGCATGCACCGCAAACCAAAAGAATGCAAGAAAAATCTTTTGATCAAGACCTTAAATTAGCCAAGCCTTTAAAAACCCTGACGTTTTCCATCAAGCACTGGAGTAAATTCTGCGAAAAGTCAAAGCTTAAACGACGTAATTTAAAAAAGCATGATGTATGACTCCGTGTTTGAACGGTCGAGTCGTTCCTGGTGTCGTCAGTGAAATTTACTGCCATAGCAGGAAGATGAATAGTTGTGGGCTGAAACCGTCTGGACTTGTCTTCTCAAGAAATCTATATTGAACAAAAATGCCTTTGGACTCAATCTTTGTTTCTTCATCAATACTTTTAACCCCCCCACTCCCCCTCATTCCCTCGGCCATGCTCAGCAACGTAGACATGGAACTTATCAAATTAATCATGAGGTCACCCTCAGGTATCGGGGGGCAGGGGGTAAGTTAGATCCATTTAGTGCAATTTAATTATGTACCACCATAATCACCACCGGTGGGTCTTTAAATTAGTTGTGAACTTAAGCAAAGAGATTGCTTACACTGGGATTTCCTGGAGATGAGCTCTTCAGACCTTCAAATCCACAGCCAGCTGTGCTGTTGTTCTGAAAAATGTTTTCATACCCCTGACTGTTTTAATTGTCTTGTGTCTTATCCCGAGTGACCCACCCTTCAATTTTAGCTGAGCATTTGTTAAATAAATTTGTTCTGTCTCGCAATCACTTCATTATTAACAGGGCTAAAGACAGCAGTTCACCAAAACAAGTTTAAAAAAGTTCTGGAGTATTGTAAATGCCTGATTTTGTTGTGGAGGTTCAGTCGTAGCTTCTTCTTGTCACGATTAAAAAAATAAATTATTTTTGCCTGTCTACTTGTTAGTTTGCATAGCTTTGCTTCTTTGCATATAAGTGTAGTCGTGCATGAAACATATTTTTGTTGTGTTCCATGAGACACAGTGGACCACTTCCCCGCAGTCCTACGTATGAGTAAATAAGCTTCACCAATCTGACTAAAAGAATGCATATCACAATCTCCTTATTTGTTTGTTTTTGTACTTTGTATTATCTATTTATTTCTTTTTTTAGCTGCTTAAAGGCTCCCGTTAAAGCCGGTTTACTTGTGGTTCTGTACTTCTCGTAAAGCCTGTCTGAAAGTATCTCAGAAGTAGATCAACCATGTCGTATATATTTAGGAGAGAAAGAAAGTGGCGGGAGGGAAGAGTGGATTGGGGTGGAAGAAGGGAGGATGAAATTTACGAAACAAACACGGTACCAGTCAACATTCCACCTTCTGGTGTCAGTCAAAGTCCACATTCCTACCATGTGGCTCTCTTCGAACTATGGCTCTACCAGAGGGTCCACTCGTTTCCCCCCCACACCCTCCTCAAGCCCACCAGAGCGTTGCATGGGTTGGTGATAATCAGTATTCTTTCTTTCTTTTTTTCTTTCTTTCTTCTTCTCTCAGCCTTGTCCCCTGACGTTACCATGCAGTAAATCAACAAGGTCTACCTAATTTCCCCACAAAACAATGTTGTTTCGCAGACAGCTTTACCACACACAGCAGCGCAAGATTTACATTTGTTGAGACTGAGTTTTAATTGAATGCTTACTTCACTAAGACAGATTGTCCTCAGCGAGGCATGCACACCTGTGTTGTACTGTCTGTCAGGCTACCTTTGCTGCCCACAGCGACACCCTCATGTCTTTAGCTGCCTTTAACACAATCCAAGAAAATACTAGTAACTGGTGTGAACACAGAGGATGTCTCACGGGATGGTCTGGTGCTTGGTGTGTGCTGTGATTTTAACCATCATGTCAGGTACGTCTGTATATTTATATATTTTACACATACATATATAGATGTGGAAGTATATTGTATCATACTATATCATGATTGGCTCTGTTATATATTAAACATTATGTTATTATGTCATTTGAATTATCCATTATAATTTACATATTATGTACAGGGGACAGAGAGAAAGAAAGAGATAGGCAGACGAAATTTAATGGAAAACAAATTCACAATAGAGAATGAACCGCATACTGAAAGAGCAACAGGTGTGTCTGCTTAGATAACTTAATAAACCAATTAATTAAAGGAAATAAACACATCAGTAAGATATGCTACTCCAGAGGTAAGTAGACATCCATGAGCATGACACGACACATTCACGTGACGTTCATAAGGCTTGGTACAGGTGTAAGTATGACCTGTGAACAGGGAGTTTGTTAATACTTATTTCATTATCGGAAATCTTTGTTGTCGGGCAGGTGACAGCATCGCCACCTGCATACTTCCAGGCTCCCTACAAAACAAGTTCTGGCTGCGGGCGTCGGACAAGACAATCATTCAGTTCATGCAGTCGAACATGACAGGGAACAGCTTTCAAGTTGTGGCGAGGACTTACGACAGCTTTATATGTCTGCTGAATGAAGGAGACAAGTATCTCTTGCAAGTACAATTTGTTCAATAAATAAGTACTTTTCCTCATGGTATCTAGTAAGCTGTATTTCGAAGAATAGTTGGCTCAAACTAATATTGGTGAGACGGATGAACGAATGGACAGAAAGACGGATGAGCGTGAGGTTAATAAATCCCCTCACCCAATACCATTCGTCTCCACAAGGAGCCCAGGACAGCAGCTTTCACACCAGATGATTTCGACCGGAACAAATCGACGTCTTCCTGCTGACAAAACGTTTAAAATCCGGCATCAACGAAACTCAAACAAGGTCATATCCAGCCATCGGCAGTGACCCACAACTGTGTCCCAACGAGCTTCATGCTGAGGGTACAGCGCCGCTCAACCACCCCCCGAATTCGTTTAGACGTACAAAAACTGCGAGATCTTCATGTCCCCAGGTTGAAGACAGATTCTTCGCCATAAAGATGGTAGACTGCGATTTAGACATATTTGCTTTTTACAGCTGAATATGATTTAGGGAGGGTCTGAGACAGCTGCTCCGGATGTCCTACAAACATGTAACTCAAAGCAATGGGGCACCAGGAACATTTCTTGCATTAGTCAAGCTGGTGTGACTTGATCATGTCCCTGGCACGACACACCGTTCAAAACCTTCCTTAGGAGAACATTGGAGGGGAATCGACACTGAGGTGGACAAAGGAAGAACTGGAGAGCAAAAGTGAAAGAGTAGACTAGTTGTGGACAGGTCAAGACAGATCACAGCAATAACCTTTGTCCTCACGACCAGTTCCGGTGGGTCATGCATCGTCTTTTGTCAACGGGTACTAATCAAGGGATAAATGAATAAATCTTGAGTCAAAGTTTACCCAATGGTTTAAACTAAACCAGGGATGCACTACCTACGGCCCGCGGGCCATATCCGGCCCGCGACGTGGTGCCATCAGGCCCGCGAAACTTCTGCCCACAGTGCAGGAAATCGGCATGTTAGTAATAAAAGAAGACCTTAAAAAACGAAAAAAAGGAAGAAGAAGTATTTATCCCCACGTAGGTGCGTCTCTCAATCTTTTTTTCGATGGACGAACATTTCGATTCAGTGCTCCGACTTGGTGTCTCTACGATGAGGCCGGACATTCAGAAGTTGGTTTCGGGAAAACAACTTCAAATATCCCACTAATTACTACATAATTAATGGAAAGTACAACTTGTTTCTAATAAAAAATGGTGTCTGCTTTATTTTTTTTTTCCTTTTTGTATTTTTGCGGTGAAGTGGCCCGCGACACGACTGTCCGAAATGGATATGGCTCGCAGGCCGAAAAAGGTTGGGCATCACTGAACTAAACTATGAACCCCACTAGTCTTTGTAAAAGATTCAACACTTGAAGCTGAAATCTATTATTTCTTTCCATTAGAATAGCTAAGGGGCATTAGCCGTAGAAACTGTCATCACTAGCTAAGAAATTACATAAATAATACTTGATGACAGAGTCCTCATTTTTCATTTCTTTAGCTTCTTGTAAGATTCTTCTAATTTTTCTGTACTTTTATTTGGATTAAAATTTACATTTTTACGTTCACATAAAGATACAGTGTCCAATATACAGATATAAGAAATTATTATCAATTTTACATATTAATTGGTAAAAAAAAGTACATCATGTGCACATATTTAACTTTTAGTTTTCTTCCTTTTATTATATAATCTCTTCGTTTAGAATGTATCCTTCATTAAACTCTGATGACCCTTCACTAGATGTACTCTATAAAGTTTACTTTTTTTCCACCAGTAAGTCAAGCGTTGAAATAGTAGCAAGGTCCAACATTGACGGTTACTTTTGCTGGCAGCTCACAAACCACTCTTCTATGTCCTACCAGCTTTACGAGCTAACAGGTGAGAATTTTCTGTTTAGATAAGGAATTAATACTTTTTGTTATAATAAAAACAGATTTAAATCATATGAGTAAGTTTGGTTTTTTTTTTTTTCTTTTTTTTTTTTGCTGCATGTTCGTCATCATGATGATACACCTTTGTAGAAATCTCTTCAAGCTGTTGTTATCAATTCTTGTCTGAAAATTCCTGTTTCTACTTTACTTTCTAAACCTTGCATAACATTTCATTTCGTCATATATTAAGTATTCAAACATTTCGATTATTATCTTAATTTTGCTGTTTGATGCTAATCTTCTGGAGTCTGATCATTTGAATGTTGATAACGACAGCACCGAACGAGCATGCCGATACACAGTATATTCGGATATATACCACACCTACTGGAACCTCAACACCTGATTTCAATGCCGTATGTTCTTTGAACGCTTCTAAAGAGACCCCCACATACCTGTTTGAGGGTGAGTACACCTTGCTCACACTGCATTTGCTGTAAGTAATTGTAGATGACCTATGACCTTATGGCTATAGGTGCAGTGGGCTGTAGGTCCTTCATTGTCTCCATGGAAGGCATGTTCTTCCACTTCTCTTTCAAATCTTCTATGTCAGATGGGAGGCACAGATTACAATAGAAAATTATTATTGTATCTTATGTATCAACAGTGTCGTCTGCTCAGGACAAGGACATTAACATCACATCCCTGAGCTCGCTGGCACAGCCGTGTCCACCCGAGGTGCAGGCCACCTACTCCTATGTCGTTGACGGCGCGGGGTGCAATGGCAGCGACTCCGATTTGAACTTCTGTCTCGATCGGCGGACAGCGAGAACAGACTATGGCCTGTGCTCCTCCCGTGTTCTCTTCTCAGGTCATTGTCAACTCTACAGAATGTTCTCGAGAAATAGAGGAGTCTGTGTGTGTATGTGGGTAGATCAAGAGAGAAAATATATTCGAGAGGGGAAGAGTATATGTGTGTGCTCTTATTGTGTGTGAGAGAGACAGACAGACAGAATGTGCAAGAGCCTGTGTGACAGACACAATGGACAATAAAACGACCAACCAACAGAGAAACAAAGATAAGAGATCACGTCTCCTTGTAATTAATGCAAGTAAGAAAGGTAACATATAAACATTGTTTCCTGTATTACGTGTGAGGGTTCGTTTCCCGATGTTTACCTTGTGTTTCTAGAGGGCGGCTACCTGACGTGTATCGCGGCCTTCAGAGTCAGCGGTGCCCTGGTGGTGATGCTGCTCAACCAAGATGTTTCTCTTGTCACCTCGACATCCCGCTTTGCCTGCATGGTAAACAATTTTGTTGTGTTTTCACAGCAGAGCCTATCTAAAGTTTACTTTTTTACATCCATCTTCTGCCTTCACCCGACTGGTAAATAGCGGCGAGCGCAAAACCATACCCTCTGACACTTAGCAAAAAACAACAACAACAAAAGGAAACAAACAAGCAAAGTTAAGCAGGTCGAAGTTCAGGTAACAAGTTTCAAAAATTAAGTTTTAGTTGGTGTCGATTTTGGTTTGGTTGCCAAGGAGACTGGTGTACATGATAACGATTCTGATTTGGCTAATCGGGATTAATCGGCTCAAGGCATGTATGGGGAATCTCTCTCACGATCTCATGTTCAAAAGTTATTTTCAGTATTTATAACCTTTTACATTGGATGTCACGATCTTAGTCCAAAATCATCTGAAAATCCTTTATCCTTAAAAGTTTTTCATGTCAAAGATTGGAACAGCTGTCAGGCTTCATAGGACTAAGCCAATGACATAAATCGTCATATTTATATATTTATTTATAGTAAGACTGCTGTAACTGCTCATATCAACACTTAGCAGGCTGTAAACACTGTAAACAGTGTAAACACTTACACAACAGTTGGCTAACATTTCAGAAAATGGAGACACTTGGTGACACACAGCGAGCGACAGTGTTTGAGGACTGTGTCTCGTCTCGACGCAATCACACCTTGGTGCTCAACATCAAAGGTATTCACCTTTTATTAGTAAATATTTGACATTACAAACAATACCAGACAAGATTTATTCAACTCCAACCACTCAAATGTACACAATATTCTACACTATAGTTCTTCCTGATTTTCTGTTCCAGTAATTTCTTAAAAAATCTACTCGTTAAAACATCATATCTTAAGTTTCTTTTTTGTACAATAAAGTTGAGTAAAATTATTCAACATGTTTACATAAATATAGTCATTTTATTTTCTTTTTTTTCAGCAACGTGCCGTGAGTATCGTCGATATTTGTTTCCTTTATTTTGCCTTAGTTCAGATGCGAAGACTTTTTTTCTTATGAATCATTGGCCAAGACGAATTTTTGCCTGTTAGATGTGTTTGGTGATATTGTATCCAGTGCACGTTGTTACTGTCCTGACATTTTATGGTGTATAGTGTATTCACAGAATGTACTCGAATATCATCATTTTTTTAATAAGAAGAGCCAGTTTCATCTAACTAGCTTCTTTATCCACCTCTGCATGTTCATCATGTTCATGGGTCTTGTAAGGTCCTCGTCTTGTTGCCAGGGTACGACCCTGAACCCTGCACTTTCACCCAGCCTTTACAGGACAGGTTCTGGTACAGGGTCTACGATAAGAACATCCTTCAGTTCACGCAGTTCTGGATGGTTGGCCACGATCTGCAAGTGGGATCACTGGAATACAATAATTTCTCTTGTGCAGCCACACGGGGAAACACATACATCATGTAAGTATCTCCACCCTCCGCCATTTTCTGTTTACTCTCAGTTTATAACCTATGACCTTAGCAACAGGTAAACTTGCGCAACACGAAGCAACACAGTTGTTTATAATCTATCCTGTATTTTGAAGCATGATAACAATGTGACTTAGTGAATGGTTTACTCGGTCTGTCGTTCCAAGTGAACTCATTGATGCTCACTTCATCGGATGTGGCAGAGCATCGTCATTTGAGTCTGGTTGTGTCCATCTGTGCCATCCTCAATAGATGACAGTGCGGATGTGCACTTACCTACTCGTGTATCTACCTTTTAGTCTGATGTGTTGAACAAAAACTTGTTCCAGGAAGTGAATCTTCACATTATTGCGCATGTCCTCAAAGTCTTCGTATAAAACAGCTTGCAATAATCTGTGATATATGTAAAGCAGCAATCGCATTCACAGAAGTTTCTCCTGATGAGTACTGGTTGTGATAAATGATACAGTATTTCTGTGTCCTGTGTCAGTAAAGCAGATGCAGTAGTTAAAACGGTTCAACCCTACCTTGACCTGTACTTCTGCTGGCAGCTCACACAAACCTCACCTGGGGCCTTCCAGGTGTACGAACTGACAGGTAAGCCAGATGATGTTGATGATGATTATGATTATTATTATTATTCGCGACAGTTAGAATCGCGAAGTCCTGATGCTCTAAACTCTATAACTCGACAGCTGCTGAGAAGTCTGGACTAGTAGCGGGTGTCCGGGTGTACACCAGACGTGCTGGAGATCCCACACCCGACTTCAGTGCCGTGTGTTCCTTGCGCTCGTCTGATGAGACCCCCACCTACTTGTTTGAGGGTAGTTGTTCAGTCTTTCTTTCTTTCTTCCTTCGTCTCCTTATTTCTCTACTACGACAAATGCGAAAATTTATGTCACATCAAGCAGCTTGACTTGTCTGTTTTTATGTTTGTTTGTACATTTGTTAGTTTCTAAATTAATATATCAAAATGACCCACACGTTGGTTGTCCACCTTGACACAAACAGCGTCCATGTCTTTACTGGTATTGTGGTTGTGTTGACAGCTTATTTATCTTCTATTAGTGAAACAAATGAATATCAATGTAAACAGAAAACAAAACAGATTTTCTGTTCGGCTTGAATTGTCAACACAGTTACCTCCTCAAATGCTACCGATGTTGACGTCACTTCCGTCTCCGCTCAGTCATGCCCAGACGCTGTTGTTGCCAAGTTCTCCTACGTCCACAATGGCGCTGAATGCAGGGACAAGACATCGGACCTCGACTTCTGTGTTGAGCAGACTGCACGAGTCAACTACCATCTGTGTTCTCCAGAAATTCTGTACTCAGGTGACCTGTGTCTTACTGTCTTACTGTCCCCAGGTGACCTGTCCTTCCTTTGTCTTACTGTCCCCGATGTACAAATGAATTATTATTTATTAGATTGCTATAGGAATTATTACAGATATTAAATATTAGCTCATGGATGAATGTACAGATAGATTGTTGGAGACTTTTATTCATGTGTTTGGGTTGTTCTTGTTTACTTAAAGCCCGAGCACGTGACAGAGCAAAATGAAGCCATTAAAAAATTTTTGAGCACTCACTACTAAAACATTGTGTCTGTCGCAAATGGCAGATTCAGAATCCAATATTGCATGGTCATTATTGTTCTGGGGGTAAACACGAAGGAACAGCCAAATTGTGAATTATATGTCAGCCTCCGGCCTTCTGTATAGCTCCATTTTCTGAAATTTTATTTACAATAGTTTAGTTGCCAGACACTGAATTTAAGTATTGTTCCATGCATGGTTTAACTTATAAATCAAATATGAAATCCAGCTTTCCTTAGAACTTATCCACAGCTTAGCGAAGACATTTTCTGGGAAAATTGAGGATGTTGGGTCTGTCCATTGTCTTCAGCCGGAGGAGTTCTGAAGTGCATTGCAACCTTCAGTGTACAAGGGTCACCTGTGGTGCTGCTGCTGAATACAGACTCGTCTGTGAATGATTCCACATCGCGCTTTGCCTGTATGGTGAGTGTTGTGCCTCTGTACTATCTGTACTCTATAGCAACATGTCACATGTCACATGTCATGTCTAGGTCCTGCTGGCATCAATGATTTCCTGGTGTGATGCTTTTCGCCTGCATGATGTTCTTGTATAACAGGAGTTGCGGATGGTAATGTCTTCTTTGTTCTTTTCTGTGGTCTGAACTATAAACATTGTGGAGTGGAAGGGGCGTTCACTTTCCGGCATGTCTTTAAGGTCAAAGGTCAATTTCAGAAGCTGGACAAAGTCGGGGACATCACACTGTCGACAGTATCTGAAGACTGCAAGATTAATGGATCCAGTCACACACTTGAGCTGACACGAACAGGTTGGAGACTTTTGTGGGTCTTCAAACGATTTAAAAGTTTTAAAGCAAAGAGAAAAAAGATATGGCCAAAGAGAGAGAGAAAGAACATATTTTCAATTGTGTGAATGAATACTAGGTTTAATTGATAATTGTTTTACTTGGTATGTTTATTTTACCTTTTGGCGCTGATATTTACAGTAAGATGAACATGAGAATCATACAGTACAGCAATCATGAAAGTAAAATGTGATCACTGCTTGTGTTTCTTTCTTTCAGGTGGCTGCAGTGAGTATCCTCCTAAGTTCTTTTACCTGTCCCTTACCTTCACTATTTACTCCTCAATCGTGAGGACCGAAGTTGGGAGTAGGGTGGGGGACACTAGCAGCTTTGATGAGGTCTGGTCTATTCCAAAAATGTTTGATTTTTCATTACACTGTTTAAACACCTTTCAACCGAACAATAACAAAAATATTTTTATCGACGGTAATAACGCATTGCAAGCACTTTGATAACACAAGAACAGTCTGGCTCCGGTGATTTCAGGGACTGAGGTAATTGATAGACAGCAGACGACATGAAGGCAGAAAGAAGCAAAATAAGAAGGCAAATGAGGCGAACCAAGGACAGACATGCAGGCAAAAACATTTCACAAGTAAACAAAACATAAAATCACTTTTCTAGTTTTTGCCAGCATTTAAATCTCGTGTTTATCTTCCCTCTGTCATTTCTCTGAAATATACTGCTCGTGTATTCAAAAAGAATTATTCTGGTCAATGCACTTAATTACTAACAGCAGAGAGCAAGGACAATGTCCCCTTAATCGTTGGTCTTGTCGTCGGCATCGCTGTCCTGGCTGCGGGGGTTGCTGCTGGTGTTGTCTGCTACAAAAGGGTTTACAAGAGGAGGAGGGAGAGATCCGTCACTCCTCAGCTGCCTGCCGCCACTGGTTAGTTGAAGTGTTTTCATTTGTTGTTGTTGTTCTTGTTGTTCTTGTTGTTGTTCTTCTTCTTTCATGCCAATGTTCTTGTTGCAGAACCGAGTATAACCCAATGAGAGACTTTAAAAAAGGGAAATTCTGGAGCATTCTACAAGCAGTCCGCCAGCTTCATCTCCTCCAGATAATCACATCAACGATACACGACAGGGTGGACAGCTGTCTCCGATGATGTTAATGAAAGAAGACTGTGAATGACTGTATTGGTTTTTTTTTTTACCTGGGTGTTTCATTTCTGGTGACTTTTGTGAGAGGAAAAGATGTGAATATAAAAACATGAGTGCATGCTAGGACAGGGTGAGAGGGAGAGACAGGTCTTGTCAAACAATAGCATCAAAAGCAGTTTTTAAAAGTTCCAGAAACATAGAGTTAGGGTTAAAAGTAAAGACGAATGTGGGTTAGGAGAGCAGCACTTATCTTTACAGAGAAATTTTGTAAGCTACAAAGGCACTCTCTGGTGAATACCTTGGATAATTAGGGTTGTGAACTGCAGGTGGGATAAATGTTAATTATTGGATATTTTTATGTCACTTGTATTTTACACATATGCTTCTTTTCTCTCTATAGCACAAAAAGATTCTCTATAATTTCTGTGTAATTACAGAAATATTACAGAATTATAAATGTGCGCGTGGGACATTGTCTGTTTGCTACAAACAGATAGCAATTGGACTTTAAGGCTTTTTGGACATTTTTTCTTTTGCAGTACATACAAATTTCTCTCAAAATTTGAAATCAGAACCAAATAACATTTTAATAATTGTAAGTATTGTGAATCTTTTTTGAGATTAGGACTCTCTGCATGTCTGTGATAAAAAAATTGTAATATTATGTTGTTTGTTATACTCTAACATTATGACCGATAAGTTATGTGGTAGAAACTGTAAAAACTAAGAGTACATAATTTATATCATTATTTTGTGTAGAATCATATTATTTAATTTATTTTTGTAAGATGCTACAGCACCTTTTGTTTGTGTGTGTGTGTCTGGGGATGTGCATAAATATGTGCATGTGTGCTGTGCTAAATCATCAAATATAATTGTTTATTGTATGTCAGACTGGCCACTTGTGATACCTTCTTTGTGCTTATGCCACCAGTATTTTAAAAAAACAGACAAACGACAGTGAAAATATTTTCCAGCTGTTTAATTAAACATACCCATCTGAACACAGACATTTTGTACTTGTGAGTTGTGATTTTTGTAATGATGCAGATGAATTAACAACAGATAAACATAATAATAAATTTAAAAACGAATTTGAAAGAAATAAGGAAGAGTTAAAGTCAAAGTGGATAATCTTATTAACAGATTCATCGTGAGATCAGTTACCGAGGAAATTCAGGTGAAGACAGCGAGAAACACAAGAGAAAAAGTAGTTTAGGGTTCAAAGGACCTTTCACAATAAACCAGTGGCATCGATACGGACAAACAAACACGCACACAAACACATACACTTTTAAACTCGTGAAGAAAATAGTTGACACTGATGTTGGTCACTCACTCATGTAAGTACAACTCTCTCTCTCTGACATGAAGAGTATAGGACAAGAGGTATATTAAGCTTTGTTCGTTCGTTTCTCTCCCTCTCCACTTGGTTTGCCTCATAGAAAATTCATCTGAACAACTGGTCACACCTATTTTCATTATTCACTGGAATGAAATCTTGCCATTGTCAATTGAGTCACAGCAATTAGCAGTGTATTTCTGTCACTTTTCCTTCTCCATTTTATTACATTGCACCTGCCCATGTTAATGGCAAAGGTAAGGGAGACAGGTTTGAAACCAAAAAATATGTTGACACTTCATTTGAGATTGATTATTCCGACAATAATAAAGTTAATCATTCAAGTTGTGTCAGCCCACCTGTACCAGACTTCCTTAATAACAAAGGACAGTGTAACACCTGTTTAATCTTATCTGTGAGCTGATCACGTGATCTGGTCAATACACTAGCACCGACTGTGCCCACCACACCTCACACACAGACTTTAATCAAAAGATAATCATGTTCTTGCTAATCCGTGGGCACAGTGGATAAGCTGTGTATTGTCTCATGGTGGTACCTTTATTGAGGTCTTGATTGACACTGGTGGTGATGACCATCTGTGGTGTTACCTGCTGACAACATTTAATGACTCCTTTTACCTCATTTAAAGCCACACTTCGTAAAATAATTTTACTTTGTTGAATTTTTGTAACCTTTCATTAATTTATCGTGAGAAGTTCGAAGGTCTAGCAACTCAAAAATGGTTTGATATTTAACAATTGATTTTGGACAAAAAACAGTTGAGGAGTTGTTTTAGATGTAATATTTCTTAATAATGTTTATGGTAAACACGATAAAAACGTTCAGTTTGTTTCCGAGGTTGACAACTGTGGCCGCGAGCTTCCCTAACCCCAGGTCGCACTGAGTACACGACACCCACCCGGTACTACAGGTGTCTGTCATCTAACTTCCTTAAGAAATATCATAATCAAGTACATTATTCCATCCCTCCTACCCTCCTCAATTCTTCATCTCCATCCATGCACTTAGTTTCTTACAAAGTTCACTGTCGGTTTGTTTGTACTCTTGTCTTCAGGTCACTGAACTCAACATACCCACCTGCTTTACAAATTCAATTATTATTCAGTCAACGAATAATTCTTTTACTCATTTATATATTCCTTTCTTCTGTGGATTGATTACAGTTTGTCGCAACACTTTCTATGATCCGAATAGCCAGTTGTCACATAGCTACAGTGGGATGAACACATTGCAGATGACTGGTCTGTTGCTAAGCTGTGAACATGAGCGACTGATTGTTATCTAAAGATGAAAATAATATCAACTTGATAACAAGTATCTGCGGGAGTCCTCGAACAGCAATTCAACAGTAGGTGGCTCAACGGTTTATTAATTTCAAGACAGGTCAGACCTTAGGAACCATTATCGCGGTTATTGTGTGGGAAGACCTGTTGTCTCCACAACAAACATTCAGCTGGAGGTGAGCCCTCGGTGAGAGGTGAGCCCACCTATAAAGGACCTCTTGTCCTCCCTGAGGTCCTACAGACTTTGTGAAGCTGTCACCTGTCTGTCCTCTCACACCACACCGGACCCCGAACCCGACAGACTGTATCTTCGCTCCTGTCTCCTGTTGCCATGGTAATGTCTTCTCTATGTTGCTGACACTTGTTCTGTTCATAAAATTGTGATTTCGTGCTTTAAAACTTACTTGCTGAGTATTTCTTGAAGGTAATTCCAATTTTATTACCTCTATTTGTTGTCAGTATTGCTCTAGAAAATTTAGAATGAACATTGATTTGATACTTTTGTTTCTTTGTTTGTCGTCTTGTTGTTTATATAAGTTTCAGTGGGTTCTGTGTGTAGATGATGTTTAGGGAAGCATTCAGGTGACCATGAGAGACAGTCATATGGCATCATGAAGAGCAAGGTCTACTGTCTCGTCTGCTTTGTCCTTAGCTGGCCGGCCTGTACATGTGAGAAAACATTTTGACCTCAAAGTCTTCTCGAACATATGTCTCTTGGACAGCATCGCGAGATTAAACGAGATTAAGCCGACAACTTGAAGGTTTAGCGGGCAGCTATGTTTTTCTTCTGACTGAATAAAGCTCAATACAAGATATTATTCCCCAAAATATTGGTGAAGACCTCTCTACTCTAAGCATGAACATCACTATGTAAAGAAAAGGGTTAATTCGTGGTTAAGTCTTTACTCAGTTTGTTTTGGAAGAGAGTGGTTCAAGGTTTTGATTTATTTTTGCATCTGATTTCTTTCCCAGCGTAGGGATAGTTTGGGAGTTTGAAGTCACTGACTGATGAAAGAAGACAACAATTTTAATTAATGACATGTTTTAATGAAAGTTACACAAGATCTTCCATGGTTTCTAAAACATGAATACTCGCAGAATTCCAAAAGACAGAAACGGCAAAAGAAAAGTTGTATTTGTTTAGTATACATCATGGCCGAATAAAGTTGTGAAAGTCAGTGGTCTCACCATCCATTCCGGTCCTATTACAGGTTTCCGATTGTTTTCTCCATCTGTGTATCTACAATTATCATATCTACCTTAGTAACACATACGGCGCAATATTATGGTGTGCAAAATGAGCTTTTTGCCACGTGTAACTCTTGCTTGGAACAATCTACTGATGAGTATCAACGATAACTATTAAAGTCTAGTACTTTATAACCCCACTTAAACCATATCAGTTGTTTTCTTCATAGGTGTTTGTGAATTTCCTGAGAGCCTTCGAGGGCGATTTATCAGTAATGTCAATAACGGCACTCTCGTCTTCAACGGCACGCACGTGGATGGATTCACAATCCGGTCCAGCAACATCAGCGTCAGCACCACAATCATGGAATGTCTAGAGAATGAAGGAAACCGGTACATCCTTAGGTAACATGTATTTTCACTCACTTATAAAACACACACACACATTAGTCTTCCACCCACCTGTCTCGAGAGTCTCTCCTCTCGCCCTCTTTCCTCTGTCTTAGGTTCTCGTGCTTCTCTCGTCCTCCGCTCTTTCTCTCTCTCCCACCACCACTACCGATTACCTAGCTGCTTTGTTCCGATGTTTCGGGTTATTTTGTCTGCTTTATAGCTTTTTTCGATTTAGAACCTTTTTACACCGAAAATAGCCCGAAGTATATTATACATAATTGACAAGAGCTTTGAGTATAAGTGGAGGATTTAATGAGCTCGTGTGCAGGTGCGAAAGGGAGAGGAGTAATATTCTAGATGGGAGGTAGGTGATGACGACTATGAGACGATTTCTTCTGACGAACAGAGTAATGACCTTTCACAGGTTGCACAAGTTAATAGGGAATAAAGAAAGCTGCATATAGACAGGTGAGATGACAGGTGAGTGAGAAGTCAGCTTGACGCTCACCACAACCTGTTTGACTCACTCACTGATGTCTACTAAGTAGTTGTACGCGAGAGATTGTTTAAGGCGGGTAAAGTAGGGTTAAGTACGGTTAAGTAGGGTATGTACCTTTGGTCTTATCTGTGGAATTAAACCATACAACTATGTGACTGTCCAACTGTATGTTTCTGTCTCCAAAAGTTTTCGTTGGCAGTAACATTCAATGTTTTTGTCAGATAATGTACGCAGCTACATATACAAAGACTGTTAAAAGTGACAACTGAGTATTTCTGTAAATAACAGCCCTCTCTACATGTAGGAATGAGGCCAGGTGTACAATAACTTGATCCTACCCAGTAGCACTCACCTGAACTACTAGTATTTAGGAAGCACTTTAGATGCCCGCTAGGATGTAGGATCCAGTGATGGCGACTGTGTCCAGTCCCTGGTCTTTACTCTGTTGTAGAAGTCAGAACCTGACATCAGACACTTCCAGCGGCGTGGCTGTTTCCATTGCTTTTACCTGCTGGTACCTGACACAGGTAAACACATCGGTGTGGACCTACTACCAAGGGCCGAGAGGTGAGATGTCAGGTTATGTTAGTGTTAGACTGCATTTACACGTGTGTGTGTGTGTGCACATGCGCGGATATATGTATTTGTACACCGGTGTGTGTGTGTTTTATTTTTGAGGGTACAGACGTATATTAATTACTGAACAGATATATGATGGGTAGGTATCAATTTTGATAATATTCCAATATTTGGGGGAAATTAGCGTCATTTATATTTCTTACCATTAGTTCCACTTTTATATTTTGGACTCAAATTAATAAGCTGAAAAACAAGCGTGACATTCACAAATTTTAGAAACTGCAGTGTACAATGTATCAGGTATCTAACATATTTCATTAACATTAATAAGTTATTAAATTGTACATTATGTGTGTGTTTGTATTTTCGCGCCTGCACCCCTCTGATAATTAAATCATCTCTAGGTGTGGGTGGAGGTCCAGTGTAACTATGGGTATGACCCTATTTTGTTCAGTTTATTACTTATGGGAGTTGTGAATAGAAGCATACACTACAGATGTATTATATTTTATATAACTAACAAAAGCCATTGTCATGTTAATATTGTTCAGATAAGCACGTTTATTATGGAGATTACCTGTATGTGAATTCACCACTTCCGACAAAAGACGAAGTCTGTGACCTCCCTGTGCCTCCTCCTGCCCAGCGCCTCCGGGTGCTCGTGTCTGCAGGTGAACCTGTCTGTCTGTACACAGTGCAAACATATGTATCATACATTAAAAATATCTTTAACAAAATAAATTAATTTTTTGGGAAATCTTTCCCAATGATATATACTAAGCGTCATTTTTACAATGTGCATGCTCATCAAATATTTGCTGTGCTGTAGGTACAATACAAACACAAAGCACTGCAACTAATAATCTGATGTGTTCAGACACTGATCTTGTTTGACTAACCTCAATCTACACTGTGGGTGTTTGATATTTTACACCATTTGTTTTTATCTTCAAATGTATGTGCTTTCCATAGGTAAATGTGATTGGTTTCACCTGCGTCACGTGTGATGGAGCGAACACATGAAATATAAATGGTTATGTGCTCTACACGTTTGTGTACTTGTTTATCTCTGAGTGCGTGTGGCACGTGTGTGTGTTTGTGTGTGAGAGAGAATTTCCGTCTTCCTACTCTGGTTCTGAAGGTTGGTGTGTCTGTGATAGACACCCAGAAGCCACCAGTCTCCATCTGTCCATCGCAACTGATGGGCACGTTTGTGATGAACACATCCACCACCTTCAGACTTGACGGTTGTTCCTCTGACAAACGTCAGCAAATTAAAATGGTTGACTCATTACACCTGAAAAACAACTCCTCTTCAGGTAACTTTCTCCAGGCTGGAAGTTTTATAATTATTTCATCTTCCTTTTAACAGAAAATTTCAAAAACAAGAAAGAAGGGAATGATAAAAAAACACGGATGAGACATAAAGACAGCAGTCAGTTATAATATAGAAAGATATCAAGACTGTGCTGAAAGATACAAACACAGGTGTGAGCTGACAGATATTCACTGACGCAAAGTTTGAATTTCGTCTTCCTTTGTCACCTTTAGTTGCAGACAGCACGACACTCACCTGCATCCATTCCGTCTCGGAGGCCAACACAACCTACGTGTTAACGTATGGAGGTACAAACCCGGCCTTCCACTTCGTGTGTCTTGTAAGTATCCAGTGTATCTCATGTGTATCCTTGAAATTTTACAAAGTACCAGTGATTATTTTAAAGAATATCTCGAGTTACTTCAAGATTCCAAAGGGCAGAAAATGGTAATTGAGGTTAGGGTTACAATTGTGAGTCTTCAAGGTGCCAGGGGATGTCTTGAAGTGATCCTGAAGCAAGTAAGAGATGACTGTGCACTTTCAAAGACTAGTTCTGTAGGTAGACTATATTCTGTGTCCACATGTTACAGGCCTTTGTGTCCAGTGATGACCATCTGATCGTCACGCAGCAAGATAATGACTGTGACAGGAGTCCAAACACCTTATCTCATTCTTTTGTCTTGACTGCTGAATGTGAGTGTCCTCACCTCATTCGAGGACCATAACCTGGTTTATATATACATACAGAGAGAGAGAGAGAGAGAGCGATATTATATACACACACAAAAATCCAGAAATGAGAAAGAAGGCAAAAGGACAACAAGAAGATTAGCAATGATGATGATGATGATGATGATGATACAGTAAAAAAAAAATGAGATTATTAAGATGAGTGTAAGAAAATCTACGGGACAACACTTACACTGGTGTTTCTGTTTTATGTTTCAGCTTTGTGTCGTAAGTAGGTGGTCTTCACTCTCTTGCTTGGAAAACAGCAACCTCCTTGACCTCAGACAACACATTGAAGCACCAAACACTCTCTTCCCTTGGTTTAATATGATTTCTGTTAATGGGATTTATTATAGAAGTACTAGAGGTAGTATAGTATATGTATAGTATATGTATAGTATAGGTATATGTAATAAGTACACTTTTTACCCCTTCAAGACCAGACAGGAACACTCAATGTCTAACCATATAACAGGTATAGATATGTATAGAGAGAGACATTGGATAGAGGGAATGTAGAACTAACGTGAGCTGGATTTTTTTCTCCAGATCACTGTTGTCGTGATAAGTACCAGTATTATATATACCCATGAAAGGTAAAATAAAACTGGAAAGTTCCATTGTCTGGTGGCTTTAAGGGCACAGAATGTGTGGTTCCTCGTGTCTAAGTCACGGACGGAATATGGAGCCCTGCGCCTTTCCTTCCGTCCTCCTGTGATAAATTAGACTTAATTAGTCACTTTTGCCTCCAGATGTGTGGTGCAGGGGGCGAGTTCAGCCACAGGCCACACCAGGCTACCAGGCTATTATTTACTATCAGCGACCTTCTACACCACAGTTAAGCCCACTAACCACTCGCTCGGCAACGAAGATTGCACACTAGACCCGCCATTAGCTCCCCTGCCAGTGATTTCCCTGTGTAATTAGCACATAATTAGGATTTAGTAGGTCAACTTCTCAAATTAGCCCAGAGTTCTACCGGAGTTTGAACCTATTACCTTGTATCAAAATAAAGTTGTCAGAGAATGTGTTCAGGAAGGGTGTGTCTGTGTAAGGGTGTGTCTCTGTCATTGTAGCCCTCCTACAAACCCCGGAGACAACACCACAGACCTCAGTGGAGAAGGCGCCAGACACAAGCCTCGCCATCGCCCTCGGTGTTGCTCTTCCTGTGGTGGCTGTTGTCATCGCCTCAGTCATCATTGGTTGTCTTCTTTGCAAGAAAAAGAAACTCGGACCGTGGAAAGCTGGCTGCGAGACACATGCCGAGCAACCAAACGGTACTCAGGTGCAGGACCACCAAGAGCCAGTTCAGACCCCAGCACAGACTAGTAATTAGTAACCAGTAATTGTAATTGTAAATTGTTTTCTTAATATGTAAAGTATACTTACAAACGAACTGTCAATATTCATTACATTCTGTAATTTCATGCGGACAGCGAATGTCAGGAAAGTGAAGACGTCCAGGATCTGCCCCACTGTCTGCACATTGTAGAGATGAGTACATGTGAACGGTCGACTACAGCTTAGAGACAGTCCAATGTTTGTTCCCTACAACATATTGTAAGTGTGATAAAGTAGCTTTTTGCAGAATATACAATGTATTGAACAATGTCAACAGCTGTACAACTACAGCAACATCCTCTAGAGTAGCATGTGTATACAGTACACAGTACACCCACTGACAAACAGACACCAGTGGTGCTCTGTGCACTTTACTATTCACGACAAGATCGGCCACCCTGTGGAAGTTGATTGTTCTGACCAGCCAAGCCTCTCTGCCAACACTTGTAAGCTGTTCAACCAATCTTGACACATCGTTGACATCATCTCCTGTTTCTTAGCAACGTCCTGGCGCGAGGACTTCCAACCCAGTTATGGACATCAGACTCTCGAAAGAACTAAAATAAGTTTGGATGTTACAAACATCAGCACGGTTCTCAGTGACGAGCCACAAAGAGAAAGAGGGAGAAATAGGGGGCGGGAAACGGGTCTCCATCTCTGTAGATGCAGGCTGGTCGCTGGCCCTAGTTTTTGCTTCCTGAGTGGCAGTGGTTCTGCTGATGCTGGTGATGCTGCTGAGGTTGTTGTTGAGCTGGCGAAGCTAGTGACTGGGCGAGTGTGAGAAGTGGTTTGTATGAATGTGTGCGCGTGTCAATGGGGTAATAGAAAAAATACGAAAAGAAAAATACTTTCTAACATGATAGTTTATAGTATGTGACTATGTGAAATATTTCAAATTTTCCCATGTGCACCCAAAATTTGTTTTTTTTTTTTCATCCTCTGCTATTTGTATGCATAGTCTCTGCTGGTTAATCCCATTGTAAACTAATGGACCTGAGGAGAGATAAAGAGCTGATACATCAGTTGGCTGGTTTCATATTGTTTCTTTATATATCTTTTTAGAAGTAAGAGATTTAATGATAGACGAAGTTAGGGTAACAGTGAAATGTAATATGTCCCCCTGTGTTGATGAATTAAAAATGAGTACACACACATGTCGGTTCGTGTCTGTTTGCTCCGTCTGCGCATATTTCTTGGTTGCATATTTTTCTATATTTTCTATTTTTTGGGAGTGTAACCTAAGAAAACTTTAGACACTCCCTTTTCTCTCTCTGCCAATCAGCCCTGACCAGGAACAAAACCGTCTGCCCACTTTATGTGGTGATGTCATACACGTATGTCTGCTGTAAAAACCAGGTCTCAGAGTGTACAAAGTCTACAACTCTGAACACATGAGGTAATTCTGAAGCCTCCCATTTACATATGTACATGGAGGACAAGCAGACAGAAAGACAGATACATATACACACATAGAGGCAAACAGAGATACCAACAGACACATATGTAGATAGGCAGGCAAGCGGACAAACAGAAAAAAGACAGGCTGGCAGGCAGAAAGACAGGAAAAATAGACAGACAGCTGCAGGATATAAAGTCTTGTAGCCCTAAATGAGTTGTCTGTGTAGTGTAGTATAATTTAGGGTGGCACATACCCGGCTGTCGTACACCGAGCTGTACCCGTCGGCACCAGAATTTACTTGTGTGTACCGAGTGGTGGGCCCTTGTGATATACAACCTCCCCATCTCACCATCCGGGTACTTTCTCCCTTCTTCCTTCTTCCCGGGACACTGGGTACTTGGCGCCCACTTGATCGACTTCGAGCAAACTTCTCGAGAAATATTTCACAATACAAAACCACGGATACACCTTCAATCCTGTGAGTTTCCCTTCGTAAGTCCATCATGAATACCTCTTTGCAAAGGTTCTTGCTTGTGAAATTTAAAAAAGCTTAGTTGCAGAAAGATGATGCAACAATATGGGAGACATGAGAAAATGAACTTTGTCACAGAAAAACAGACTTGTATAGCACATACCTAGGAAGGCGATACATTACAAAGTTATTTTCATTATTTACGCCTTCAAGCCAGTATATCTATCACAACAGAGCTGAGTGTCCAAACGGCTGTATATTTGTTTCTTGTTGCCAACAGGTGTGTAGCAGGTCGTCTGTCAATATGTGAACATTCACGAAGTCAGAGAGTAAATTAACTCGCAAGCAGCTTTGCTGCTCGGGGTTTCAGATAACAGTGTTTGTTTTTTTTTAAAGAAAACTAACGGTCATTGGGTGCGGATCTGACGAAGACACGTCACCAGTCCCACAAGGCACCAAACAACTGCCATCATGTTTGGACCTGACACTTAGGTTCACTTCATGACGATTGCTACAGACCCCAGTTATTCCTCACCAGCTTCTACAGTCTGACCTCTTGTTGCACAATGATGTTACCGGATGATAACTAATCAGAAGTCAGACATCAAAGGTAAATGACTTTAATGTTTGTCACACACAGGAAGTAAAATAAGCTCGCTCAACCCGATTAAATACAAATATCTGAATGTATAGATTACACTGTTGCCACCCCGCAAATCCAGGGTACGTTACTATTCTCTTTGAAGTTCTGCAGTAATCAGTGCCCATAATTAGTCACAATATTTACATTCCTGCTCACCTCTGTACACAGTATAACGACCAATAAACTTGTTCATCAGCTTTTTTCTTTGTCGTGATTTTCTTGTTGCTGCTGATGATGGACGGAAAAGAATGATGTCTTCATTGATGTTCATTATCGTCCTTGTTCTCGCCACCTTCACAAGTTATGTTGGTAAGTCGTTTGCCCTCCGGCGAGAAAAAAGTCAAACAACCAACATAACATGAAAGGAATTTATGTTTTTTTTAAAGAAAGACAAGATAAAAAAAATTATCCTTTTACAAAGCCAAAACACCGAGTCCACTCACAAAGGTTCACATGGAGTTCAACCTCTACTTCCTGTCTGTTTACAAAGAATGGTTTGGAGGGAAAAAGCTTCGCAAAACAAAATATAAAACATTTGACAGCCATCTTTCACACATGTTGTAGCCAGTGCAGCAGCGTTGTTTACCGTTGTACCACTCATTACGAGGTTTAGAGAGCTCAAGATGGCGTGCTGTCATCATGACGTCATTTCCGCATCCCATGGCTGTGGTCTCGTTCAGCTGAATATTTGTTCTCGCAGGTTCGCTGTGCACCTTCCCTGCCGGGCTGCGAGGAGAGTTCATCAGCAACAAGTACGGGCTGCTGGTCTTTAACGACACCCACGTCAGCGGCTTCAACCCCGTCAGTGCTGTCTGCCGCAGCAACAGCATATGTGGCAGCTTGTTTAGTCCATATGTTTTCCATTGCCTGCAGCATATAAACAACAATAAATATCTGCTGAGGTAAATCATTTCTTTACAGTTGAGGCATAGACTTCATAATTAGTCCGTTTCTGTTGGGTCTGGTACACGGGGTGGCTGAGGGCATGAGTACTCTGTGAAAATAAATCCGCCGTTACCGTTTGAAAGTATTTATAGGATGAGTAACCTTCGTCTCTGCTCATGAAATAATTACATAGAAAATGAACTAGTTTTTCATACTTGACTGATTTGATGCTGAAGTCAAAGTAGAAAAGAAGATTAGCATCCTGTCCACAAATTCATAATGCCTCATTTGCTAGAAATGTGGAAGTTGATGGACAAGAGTGAGAAATAGTAAACTACACTGAAGAACTCGACAGGAATTATTGTTGACGATTGTGAAATGTTTATACTGACTGCAGGCTGCTCAAAACTTAGGGATTGTTTTTTAATCTTTCGAAGTGCAGTGTAATACTAGAGGGATATCTACTCAATTATTCCGTTCTGAAGGTGTTTTGCAAATTGTTGAGTCTGATGTGAGTACAAACTGTGTAAGATTATGTTTGTGTGATTCTTAAGTTCACCTCAGTACGTGACCGACACCAGCAGTGGACAAGTATTTAACCACGGTTATGTCTGCTGGAGCCTCGAGAAAATCTCCAACAACAAGTGGATTTATTATCAGGCTCCCAAAGGTGAGGCAGACGTGTATGCGTGCGTGCATGCGTGTTTGTGTATGTGTATGTGTGTAGATGTGTGATTTCAGGGAGAGAAAGTGAGAGAGTAGGAGAGATATAAGACAGTATTTTGTCAGTAAGAAAAGCTAGTACTTCAGAACCTCTTCGAGCACAATCTGTATTAATAAAAAGTGATCCACAACAAGACGACCCGAGGGTGAGGGGCTCATTGGTCGTGCCATCACTTCATTCTAAGGTTTGGTTCTTTTCTCTCTGTGTTTCTAAGCGAGCCATGCCTACTTTGGTGACTACATTGTCGGAAGTACCACTCCACCAACAGCGACTTCTGTTTGTGATCTCGGTGATCCACCACCTGCAAGCAGAATTGAAATTTTGCTTAAAAAAGGTAGAGTACCAGTGAACTAATTACATCCTCGCAACTCACTCTTCCCCCCTCTCTCTCTCTCTCACTCTCTTACTCTCTCAGATTTAAATACTGACATTTTTGTTCAAGCTGTATTTCAGCAACAGGAACACAATCATTGAGAGGTCTGGGATTCGTAGGTGTGATGAACACAAATCTTTATTCGCCTTCTTGTGGATTTCTTTATGGCGGGCCTCGTGTCTCGTCTTCATCTCAATAAGAAACCCGCTTTGTCATCTGTTGTCTTCCGACAGACGTAGCAGCCTCCACTTCCTGTCCAACAGAACTGATGGGAACATTCACACTGACTGGGGGTACATGTTCTACCCGGTATGATGTGTGTTCCACCCGAATGAGGGAAAGAATTGTTGTGGATGATCCGTCCTGTCTGCCGGGGACCTCACTTCAGAGTAAGTCACGGATGGACACTTGTATCATCGCCCTCTGTATGTTCTTGTAGTTGTCATTAGGTAAGATTATGATGGAATACTGACGGTACTGAGGGTAGACGATACAACTAATTTAAGTTTTGTGTTTTACTACTATATGCATAGACACACACATGGTGATTGAAGTCTTCGGTGTTTGTATTCTGTGAACACAGATCCCACCAAGATGGATTGTGTTTACTTCGTCTCCGAGAACGATGTCTCATACTTGATGACGTATGATTCCACCCGGGGTGGCTTTTCGTTTACCTGCTCTGTGAGTATGTAACAGTGAGGGTATCTTGGACTGGGGGCCTGAATACTGCTCTGTATGTCCACTGATTGTCCTGTCTCTTGTAGCATGTTTATATTTTGTCCTGTACCAGTGTGTCCTGTCTTGTAGCATTGTCTTTTTCTGTAACACTCGTGTTGTGTCCTATTTTCTGTAACATAGTCTTGTCTTATAAAGTTTTGAATGTCTTGTTCCCTTTAGTAATGTGTGTTCTGTCTCCTGTACCATTTTCGTCCTGTCTTTTGCCAGACTACCCCACAGAAATGCCTCAATGTGTGTTTATGAATGCCTTTAGACATTGTTGACTATTCTTCCTCTCTACCTGTTGACAGGCGTTTTCTACATCAGACCAGGAGGTGTACATGACACACCAGAAGGACGTCTGTGACGGAATCAAACTTCCCACCGCTTCATCTTCCTCCTTC
The DNA here is from genome assembly GCA_004794325.1 of Pomacea maculata. Classification (NCBI taxonomy): domain Eukaryota; kingdom Metazoa; phylum Mollusca; class Gastropoda; order Architaenioglossa; family Ampullariidae; genus Pomacea; species Pomacea maculata. Next base: position 678,804 of record SRHC01002512.1, read on the forward strand.
ATCTTGTCTCCAGATGGTGAGTATCACGAGGAACACTTACACCTTCATTTCACTCATCTGTGTAGGCCATGTTTGGCATTTTATTCACCTTAGAAAAGAAGGCGCATTAAACCGAAGTAATAATCAGAATAAGAACAAAAAACCCAGCTCTTAAAAGATATTAAAAATATTAACAGTTTCAAAGTATAACGGATTAAATGGTCGAGTATAACTGTTTACCAATTTTAGGGGCAAAGACTCAACCGAAATAAATGAATTTGAAAAGGATAATACAGGTACTTTTTATAACTGGAAGAAAGTAGCCGTGTAATCCAATGGGCACTGTAAAGTTGTCAAATATTACCGAAAGAACCTGGAAACTCTTTCCTGTTCAGACTGGAAATAATAATTATATAACTTGAAATTAAATGAGAATTTAGCATTATTGTTGTGAAAAATAAAAATAACGACAAAAAAATTTAAATAAATTTAAAAACACGTCCACGAGATCAATGATGATGATGATGATGATGATTGAGTAAATTATTAATTTCTGTCCTGCATGGTGAATAGTCATCAGTGTCTTTTCTCTGTTGCAGCTTTTTGTCGTAAGTACTTTTCTAATTCTTCATATCCTGCTGCTTGCAGTAAGCATCTGTTACCTTAGAGATCCTTTGAAAAGGAAACGAATGATAATTAAATAATTTCTTGTTAATGATTTTATTGTTATGAGACTAAAGCTGTCGTAACGTTGGTGGACAGAGATTGTAGACAGTAGATGTTGACACCCGGCTGCTGATAGCACTGCCCCCATCCCTGCAATTTCTTTGTCGCCCTTGACAATGCTATGAACTATGAACTGTGAACTGTGAACTGTGGTCTAGCGCTGGTGGAAGAAGAAGAAGAGGAAGAAGACAAAGCAGATGACAAAGAAGATGAAACAAAGACCACCACCATCGTTATCGCCATTGTCATCGCTGCTGTTCTCCTCGTGCTGCTCGCTGTCGTCGTCGGTCTGCTTTGTCGCAAGGTGAAGACCAAGAGGCAGCTGAAGGTTGCAGATGGCGGTGCAGGGTGCAGGTCAGGGCCGTCAGATGGCGCTAGTGACGTCAATGGCGGGCTGTGTGTGAAGGAATAGCAGTGTGGCTAGGCAGGGACTAGCACGGTGCTAGGTGTGACTATGCCATTGCCATTGAAGGGCACTGACTGTACACAGTGTCAGATCGTGTCATGTAAATGGCAGAACAATAAACCATCTTTATTGGTTTATAAAATCTTGTTATATTTATTTGTGGCTACACAGCTACATAGCATGTGATTTGGTTGGGAAGTATTTCAAGGGTAATAATCCTTTTTTCCGTGACTGCCTAGGAATTTGATTTACATCCCTTGAGCAAGCAGTCAACGTTTCTTGTACTTCTTTTCCATGTGTACACAGAAAACCACATAGACACATGCACGTGCGCAAATATACACGCAAAGACTAAAGTACACGCTGATCGTTCACATGCTCGTGTGTGTGCATGTCCATACAAGATGGAGGGAGGAAAAGAGCGGGGTTGTTGGAGGAAAGATGCATAAACAATAAACTCTATATTCTTTAAAAAAAAATGTCGTCTACTAGACTCGCGATTCTCATCTTGTGGTTAGTTTGTCCGTCCATCTCCGTTACCTCTCGGTCATACACGAGTGAGAGTACAATCATAGCCTCTGTGTTAAAGAAGAGAGAGTGGAAATAAAAGTATTTGTCACATGGCCAGATGCAGAAAGAGAAAAGTCTGTGACTGTGCACAGTGTGATGTGATAGTTTATGTTGTTTGCTTCCTGTCCTCCCTCTGGCGCCTTGTGTATCATGGCAGCGACTACCCCGGGTGGCGGGTGGCGGGTATCCTGATTCATTCATTGTTGCTGTGGAGGATGTGGTCAACTGGTTAGCTGGACTCCGAGGTCCGGTAAACTCTCTTTTCGTCCATTGACAGATCTTTTGCCGTCTTTTTGAGCATATTTATGAAATAAAAGAGATATTTATATGAGAAGCTCTTTTGTGTGTGTGTGTGTGTGAAGAACGTGCATGCGTGTGTCTCATTAAAAACGGTATATTCCGGCATTTCCAACATTTCTACACTTTTAAAATTGCTTTTTAATAATCTTTCAATGCAGATATATACTCTTGTTTATTAATAAGAATGTCTTCAAGCACAGTTTTAAAAGTCTTCTTGCCAAATGGACAAGCAATATAACCAGTACTTTTCCAATAAACATGTAAACATTTAATTCAGTGAACTTTCCCCTTACTTGTTGTGAGTGACTGTTTATGAACTACATCAGCAAACAGACTTGACTGCCATATTCCATGTCTACAAAGATGATGCACAGTCACATAGGAAGACAGTCACCGGACAAACATAAACTTATAATAACAAGCACTAATGATCTTACTGCAACAATAAAGAACTGTATAAATAAAATGTGTTTATTTACATACACATTGTATATTAGAGTGATAGTTTAAATTACTATTTTCTCTTCCTCGTCAATTTGACATTTTTGCAGAATGCATGTGATTTTATTTTTGACAGTCTTTAAAAGAGAAGGTATTATTTTAAGTATGTTTACATGAAGATACTAAATAATGTTGATATTGTTCACAAACGTAGCCTCAGAATTAAAAAGCAGAATTTGCTGTTTGTAGTCTTGTCTGTCTGTGTGTTTGGAAGCCTGTGTACTCACTGGAGACTGTGTATCAGGCTGTCCAGTCACTCAGGTCTGTAGTCTCCATGTCAGCAGCTAATCACAGATGGCCTGTGTCTGGGGACCCATAAACTCTTCATTTCCTCTCTTGATGGGACGTTGATGCATTTCTCTCTAATGGTGTGCTGGCTCTCTCTCATCAGTTCTGCCTCTTGTTGATGTAGATTACTCTTTTCTCTCTCGTTCCTACAAGCGCATGCATTCACACCCCGCCATCCGACAGTCCCACCCCTTCTCACCCGCCACACACACACTCTTTCACACAAACACACAGTTATTTCAGCATAAAACTCGTGCACGGTTCACTTAAAGTCTGATGTAACTAAGACAAGACTCCAAAGGGAGAAATGACATACTACTAGTAAGAAAATGTAAGTTGTAGACTGGCTGTAAGGCCTCTCAGAACAATAGCAGCCTCTCACCCCGACACACCTTGTCTCACCCTCCCTCTGCACTTTGAGCAACACTCGGTGTGCGCTGTGCTAACGGCGTGACCTCGCTTGACCCCGACGTCAGCAGGTCTCACCCAGATGTTACCTGTGGGAGGTGAGCTGGGATTTCCCTCCCTCGCAGCCTACAGAACATTGTCTGACACGGGGATGAACCCTCTAAGTTACATCAATGTTTTTTCTGAGCTCAGCCCCGAGTCTGGTGTCGGTTTACAAGACCTTCGTTCATCTCCCATCTCTCATTGGTAGCCATGGGGTGAGACTTCCATCTGCGGTCTGTTGTTGATGCTGCCACCCTAACTCACAGATGACAAGGTCTGTGACTTGTGTGACTCCATGTCTGTGTGCAGGTGAACATAGTCTTCAGAGGGAAGAAGAGGGAGAGGTGTGAGAATGGTACTCACCACCCACTTCAGGGTGTGAAAAGTTGAGCGCTGGGCTGCAAGCCAGTCGATAGTCTTATCCTCACACTTAGCAGTAAATTGAGACAAATTAATCAGTCAATATATCGATCACCTCGCCCCGACTACTCTTGAGTAGCCTCCTCCACTTGTGCCGAGCTTTAAATGGCGGCCTGTCTTCATCTCGCCCCGATATTTTATTGAGGAAGACGACAATATGTCATCATCATATAATCTTTTACAGTCTCAAAGTCCTCTACCATCAGAGAAAATAATTAACACAACAACAACAAAGACTAGAACTACAGAGGGCCTGAGACTACTAAGTAGGTCTGGAGGCAGTAGAGGCGGGCTGTAGCCAGAAGCCAGTACTTTATTAATTATGACAAGACATCCCAGTTGCCCCAAGGTTGAAGCTGTGGTAGGACAGTAGGACAGCGACAGCCACCCGTAATGACTGCCGACAGACAGTCGTGTGACACCCAGTGGCTGTCACCTGCGGGTGGCACTGGCAAGGCAAAGCACCCACAGACAAGTGTTGTGGCAGTAATGGTGAGACCACAACCGTGGCATAATGAAACATTCCTGTGAGGAACTCGCCCTTTGTGCCGAGTCCTTACCGCCACCTCGCGAGTCTCAACCGGCGCCAGAAATGCTGCGACTTTGAGAGAAAAACCCACGACTGTGAACTGTCAGTGACTGAGAACTGTGTCTGAGGCACTCCACTTTCTCATCAGTGAAAAGAGAAGAAGAGTACAATTGCTAGAAACAAAATACGGGTGACGGGTGACTATGACTACATTAGACAACAGGTGACTATGACTTTATTGTCGTTAGAACTAAGAACGCGAGAGCACAGCATTCACCTGGAAGTCGCTAATTCTGGAAGTAAGGGAGGATATGGAAGTCTCTGGCTGCTGGCTGCTAGACACAGAAAACGGTCAACGTGCCAACAGTCGCTCCGCCAGCGCCGCTGCCAGGATTAGACAACTCTGTGTCTCGCTCACTTACTCACTCTCGTCCCTGCTCTCTCGTTCCCACGGCGCGTGAAGCTCAGAGTTGCTTTCCCCACCACCACCACCACCACTACCACCACCACCGCCACCACCAGTTGCACCGCAGCCGTCGTCGTCCACAGTTTGCGCGCGCCGCCGTCGTCGCGCCGTGAGATCGGACTGCAGTGGTAGTCGCGGCCACGGTGGAGATGCGCTCGCCTCGGTGGTGTGGGAGATATTCGCTGGGAGAGGTGATCCGTTAGCGGAATGTGTGTGACTCGGTGTGAGTGTGTGATTGCAGCAGCTGTGACGACTTCTCACTGAGCATCTGTGGGTCCATCCCAAGTCTTCCTCCTCGTCTGAAGCTCGACTGTTTCCGTCAGGTTGTTCGCCTTCTGTGACTCCGACCTTTGAGCAGGCTGAGAGTAAAAAACTTGGAGGAGATTAAACAGGTGTCGCTGACAGCCGGCAAGCAACTTGGCAACAAGTGGGCCAAGAGATGCCAGATTTGAAGGTAAACCTGGAGGCCTCCATTTCCTTTAACCAGAATTTGCTCTACTTTGGTTTGTGATCGAATGTGTGGAGTGTGTGATGAGTTGCACTTCAATCACATGTGCGAGTGATGTCTGTCTTGATGGATGGGGTTGGGATGATGGTGATGGACTGAGTTAATGATGGAATAGGTGATGGTGGTGGTGTGAATGCTGTTGCTGTTGGTGACACCGAAGTAACTTTGGTATGAGCTGGTATTTAGAGACTTCAAAGATGTTGTCTCTGTCGATGTTTGGTGTTGCAAAACTGAGACTCCGCATGGATTGCTTTTCGTTTTTACTGTCTTCATGATTTTAGAAAAACAGCTGATGTAGTCCTTTTCGGCCAACGACTCCTTGCTTGCACTAGAAGATGATTGTCTATACGTATATAGGTACTACAAGATGATGATTTTCTAAATGTACACAGGAACTAGAAGATGATGATTATCTAGATGTATACAGGTATTAGAAGATGGCGATTGTCTAGCCGTACACACACTACCGGACACAAGGGACTTGCCGATGATGTGGCGTCCAACGCCCTCTCGAGGACATTGGTTCTCAGTTCGATTCTCTTCCACTCGGACTGAATCGGCGAAACAAATCACGAAGCAGAGTGAGTGAGCGAGGTACCTGTTGACAACAGCCTCACGCACCTGTGTGTCCTCACCACGTCCTCTACCCACCCCTCCCTCCAATATGTTACAACCCACTCCCTCCTCTGTTTCAAGCTGACGTCACGCCTGGCCACGTGCACCTGCTACAGGAGTCGTATCAACCGAAGAAAAAAAATCCTCGGTAGATTTTATGTTGTCTCTACCGTTATCCTCGACTTTCGATCTGTAGACGTCACACGCATGGCTAGTCTTGTGACTCATAGACTACAAACCCCAGCATGTGACGCCTCTCTCTCTTACTTACACAGGTAAAATGAGGATGGACAGGTAAAGCCCGACCAGCGTGTCGAGCAGATAAACACTGGTTCGTGACAGATACAATGTCTCGGTTACCCCGCCATTGAACTCTAGTCACCACCATGTGTTTCATTAGTACAGTCAGGGCCACGTGGTCTGGCACCAAAACCTTGTAGAGAATTCAATGAGAAGACAATTAACAGACTGTCTAATGATCATCTCACACTTGTTCACAGTGAAGTACAGCCTCGTTCTAGCTTTTAACCTCTCAACTTCTTCTTGTTCCTCATTATCACCAGTGTTGTGGTCCGCAGACCTCTCAACTACTTCCTAGAAATGATAATATTAATAAAACACGTCTGCATGGAGAGGAAACATTCCTATCGTGTTTTAATATTTCGACATTTTTAAAGTTCATGAAGAGGTTGCTGTTGTGAAGGCACCGATATATCTTTATTATAAAGCTGTCATGACTACTTGTATCATCATTGCTTCTTTGCAGACTCTCTCTCTCCACTTGCTGAGTTTTCACTATTACACTCTAGGGAAGCTCCTAGAAGACGCGCCGACAACTGCACATTCTTCCACTTTAAGTTTTATTATCTCCTGAAGTTTTTTCTTCAACCGAACATTTTTTTTCACTCTTTGCATCCTACTTGGCAGACTGGCAATCAGATGTGGTTTACAAACTATCACCGTCGCTCTTTTTGGCAGACTGGCAGCCTGTCGTGCCTTACCGTCCCTTTTCTGCTTTCTTTCTCTCCTTCTCTTCCTGTTGTTCCCTTCGTCTAACTCCGTCCCTCCTCCAACGCTTGTTTTCTCTTCCCTGCTGTAGAACACTCGTCAGCCCTCCTCCCTTTCAGAAGGTTGTGGAGAGGTTCATCACAGATGATTGGTCGGCGATGAAAGGATTCAGTCAGCGCTGACCTTTGCCTTTTATCCTGCGCGTAAAGGCCACGTCAGGCCACCAAGACTGGATCGTGTCCACCCACGCCTCCCACACACCCTCCCGTCCGCCTCCCGAGTCGTCACGCAAGGCGAGGATGGTGCTGCAGGTCTGGCATCTTGCCGTGCTGCTGTCTGTACACGTGTCTGTCTTTGCTCCTCTCGTTGTCTGTGAGCTTGGGAATCGCTTTCAGCCCTCATCCTCCGTCTACCTCCTCCTGTATTCTGAGTAGGATTCTTCTTGAGCGAAAGTGTGATGCTCAGCAAAGTGCTCGGATGTTTGACTGGTATGGTAGACATTCACAGTTTCTAGAGTTCACTTTCCAGTTCCTCTGAGGGTCTTTAGCTGGAGCCATGGTCATCAGTCTTCACCTGTCATCAGTACAGTCCCGGGTGACATCTCGTCTCGTATATTGGCAGGGTTGTCCATGGGACATATTTTTCTATCCCGTCCCATCCCGTCCCATGGCAATTTATGCCTGTCCCATCCCGTCCTATCCCACGGGACATTTCCCATGGGATTCCCATGGTATTAACAATCCTATGGACAACACTGAAAACCACTTTTCGGCTTTTGTTCTATAATTCCTGCTACTTCACATACAACAGATGATTCAGAGGAAAGATTTAAATCCTTGATGAATGAAATAACAGTAAATTTATTTTGCAATATCAAGTATCGACTACCATGGGAAATACAAATGTGTGCTGTCCCATCCCATCCCATCCCATGGGACGTTTCCCATGGGATTCCCATGGGATTCCCATTCCTATGGACAACACTGTATATTGGATAAGAGGGCTTGATGTTTTGAAACAATAACAATAATGGGAGGTATTGTCTCCTGTGGAGTCAAGCTGTTCAATGTACAAGATCAATCCCATCATTGATATCCTCTCAGAGAGCGACCATGAGGTACAAGAAAACACATTATAACAGCTTCTTTAAAGCAAGAATCGTCTTCTGATAAAATATTTGTCCCCACCCACAGTAGAGACACAGTCCTGATGCGCCATTAACAGAAACTGTTGAATGTTGACGGGAGGTGCGAGACGGTCAGAACTACTGAATGTTAGTAGGACAAACAGGTGAACCATGATCACGTGATCAACACCAGTGAGTCACACATTGTCAGCAGAACCACCACCTTCACACTCATTCTGTTTACTCTTTGGATGGTCGTCGTCTCGTGCAGAAAAACTGAACTCCACCAGCAACTGCTCGCACACCACCACCGTGACAACCCGGGGCGCTGGTGTCGTGCTGCCTTTGATGTCGCCATTACATGAAAACGTCTGTTGTAGATTGTTGATTGATGAAAACAACATGTTGCTCCTCCAGCAAACAGCATTTGGTGTTACAGCAGGAAATCAAAAATCTCCTGGAACGGACCGATATCAGGCCATCTTCCCGCAAAAGGAATATTTTTGGAAATAACAATTTCTGTATGTACAAAAAAAGGGATTAAAGCAACTTTATAAAGCAATACAGAGAGTATAATCATTTTTTTTTTCGAGAGTTAAATACACACGTACATACTAATGCATTGCACGAGTCAACATTGTTTTCAAAGAGGAGCGCCATGAAGCATGGTCCCCCCCATTGCATGTCTGTCCCTCTGTGTCCAGACAAGCAGGTGTAGGCGTTTATGTTACAGACAAACAACAAGTGGTGTGAGCCACAAAGTCCATTTACATCCCAGGCTCTTTGAGACTTCACGTGGGTCACGTGGGCGATTTTCCGATCGAAGTTGTCGTCATTAAGGTCGGTGTGTTTGCTGTCGGCTCCCGTTATCTGCAGCCGCAGCCACAATGTGGAGGGTCCAGCTCCAGGCCTAATGGCCCCCCGTCCAGCGAGCACATTGACCGCACTGTAGGTTGCCTCAGGGGATGAGGTGGTCACACTAGGAGCGAAATAAAATACAAATAAAAATAAAGCTGTAACGCTTTGTTAGAATTTTGTTTAATGTGTACAGGGAGTAGATTGGTTCCACAACTGATGAATTGACTGAAAGATACAACAATTGTCGTTGTCGTAACATGTACAAGAATCCACACACTGACACATACACGCAAACACACACACACGCACGAGCTGCTACACTGCCGGGTGGTGGCACGTCTCCGAGCATGCGCAGTAGTGCCTCTCATTTCAGAATGTCGGTCACGGACGCTGCGGACGGCCGCTGCAGATGCAGTTGACAGGTTGTGCCACTCCCAATCGACAGGTCAAAGTGAGGGGGAGTCGATGCCCCCCACAAAGGCTTGTTGTGCATGTCAAAAGTAGTTAAATATTCTGTCTCCTCACTCCTCAAGTCATTTTTGCCGTAGTTGCTGGCTCGGCGCAAAACATGAAGACATGAGACACACAGACAGACTGACACACAGACATATTTTGTGTTTTCATTTTTCGTTGGGAATGAGGTGGTTGTCCTCGCCGACTTCGTGTTATTAGTCGAGATTTGAGGGTGAAGTGGGCGGCTAAGTGGTGAGAGTGCTCGTGTCCTAGACTGGAGCAATTCGCGCTAGCGGGTTCAAGACCCACGTGACGCAGTTCTTCCATCACACTATTCTAGAAGATAGATGATAGATGATGCCGAATCCCTCAGATGATTGTTGGAGGAAGGACAACGAAGGCAAGGGGCACCAAACACACCAATGTCTCTGAAAAAAGTGCAGTATCACCCCCTAATGACCTAAATGGTTACTTTTAGTAGTTTGTTTGTTTTTTTTTTTTTAGTTTGTTTGTTTGTTTGTTTGTTTGTTTTTTGCAAATGATATCATAAAAATGGAAATGTTCAATCGATTCAATATTTCTGTTTGACATGCCTGCGTGTTAGAAGATGCAAGGAACTTGCCATGCTATTCCCGTCTAACCTGTCATATCAACAAAAGATCGATTTAATGGAAATAATTCTGCAATCATGAAAGCTCGGCTATATATACATAACATTGCTATCGCCATAACTTCAAATGCGCATATTCATTCCTTCGCGAAAAACAACTTTTTCCTCAGCCGCCATAAAAAGAAGAATTTGATGTTTTCTGCGATGTTTGCAGCAGATTCACACACTTATCTTTTTGCGATGTTTCCACGAGAGTTTCTCGTTTTTTGTGATGCCATTGCAGCCGCCACTGCTCGGAAACGTACGTTTATGGTGAGTAAACACTTGTTTATCAGCAGTAAACACAAGTTTGTCAGTAGTAAACAAAACGGTGCACACGCACTAGGAGGCATGTCTGAACTACACTACACACACTTTCTGTCCTACGTACGGTCGAGCGGTCAGGACAAAAATTATAAATTAATTATCTGAGGGGAATGAATCTCCTTTAGAGAATGAAACTGCGTGAAACGAAATGTGAAAAATGCAAAAATCTTGTCAATAAAAGCGGACACACTGAACACATGCTTAGTACACGACTAACAAACTGTTTATCACACATTTACTACACAATTAGCGAATGTTTAAATTCACGTTTAATACATGTTTGATTATAAGGTTTATTGTGTAGAAACTTATGTCTTCTATAGAAATATGTTTGTGAGGTGTAGACACACCTGAGTGCCAGCACCTTGTGCCGCGCTGTCGCTGTATCCCATCTGCTTCTTGCGACAGGTGTTGTCACTGAGGCTGTTCACTTGTGTATTTATTGCCTCATATGTTTGTGTCAACAAGAAACAAAATACGGTAAAACAAAGTGTACTTATTTGTGTGTGTGTGTGTCAAATATAGGCCACATGGTGGTGGTAGTGGAGGGGAGGGACAGAAAAGCGAGGTACACACACGAGAATTGTCCCTACCACCACCACCACCACCATCCCCACCTCCACCACCACCACTACCATCACCACCATCCTCCTGCAACCTTTTCCTGTTCTAGATAAAAATCAAGTGATGTTTGGCTGGCTAGCCAAGAGACATGCTGCCTTTGCATTCGCCTTGCGCGGTGCAGGGACGACTCGGAGGTGCAAGGGCGACTTGTCTTGGATGCTGTAATTCGTTGATACGACTACGCTGGCAGAGGGTTCGGTGCACATGCGTTGCCGGTACGTGCAATCACGCGTGAGGTGGGCATTCCCCACTTTTTTTCTTCTTCTTTTTTTTTTTTTTTTTTTTGCAACTGCCTCATCTGTGACTGAGAAACAAGCATCTTTCTGCACCGTTGGTGAGCCTGTCCGCGTCTGGCTTTTGTCTCGGTGAATCCAGCCGTCTGCTTTCTTTCACATAAACAGTTTATCCTTCCTTGCACCTCCTTTGTCTTCCTCTGCCTCATCCTCCACACACACATTCTCTCCTTTGTTCGCTTGTTCCCCGCCTTGCTGATACAACACACATGCATACACATTTATTTATGGACACACCACCCGCGCTACCTTCCGACAAACGCACTCACGCATGCGCACAGACGGAGACCACCTGAGAGAGATCTGTAGATCGTGGTGTGTGTGTGTAACTATCTCACAATGGTGTTGGTGCCGCCATCACATCAGAAAGGGTCTTGTAGTCAATGGAACCCGAGCCGTCGTGTCCAGCACCATCGGGCTAGCGGCCAGTTGCGATGGCGACAACGGTGATTTCTTTCTGTCCATGTGTGTGTGTGTTTGTGGTGTGTGTGTGTGTTTGTGTGTGTGATGTCTGTGTGGTGTTTGTGTTTGTGTGTGTGTGTCCCAATATTGCCCATGCAAGAGGCAAGTGTCTCGCGCTCTACTTCCGCTGCGTGTGCAGGACGTAACGGTGACTGTGTCTCTCCGCCAGCGTCGGTCGATGAGTCTGGCGCCGTAACGGATGTAAATCCGCGTGGATTGGTGAGGAAAAAAAAAGGACCGGAGAAAGTAGGAAGCTAGGAATAGGCATAATTGATAGGATAAAAACTTTTTCATTCATCTCAATGAAACGGCGCAAAGGTCCGTTATCCTGATAACTTACAGAATCAACGGTAAGAATCCGTCCTGGGTCACGAGTGAGGTCTTGATAGAATTCTGCTGTCGGTCTTGTTTTATCGTCTGCTGTGTGGGATTTGACATTCAGAACGAATGGAGTCTGACAGCAGATTGTTTACTTGACATTTCTATTCATAGATTGTGCACATGCATTAGACAAAATATGTCTCATATGGATAAATATTTGCGTGAAATCATGCGAGCGGTTGATGGGAGGAGAGAGGGAGAGAGAGAGAGGGTGGAACCATGTTTCTCAAAAACTGACCGTTTTTTTTTTCTTCCCCTTTCTGTTGGCAGCTTTTGTACCACTATCTGTGGACAACTTTTAAATATGCCCCTTGTCAGCAGAACATGTACATTTACAGTTACAGTCTCTAATGAACAACACACATCCACTGTACATCTGTTTGTCGACAAAGCCTCCTTGCCTGTCTCTCTCTCTGCAGAAAAGATGATTGTGCAGACAGGAGCGGAGAACAAAAAGTCCAGTGCATGCCAGGTAAAGCCATCACTTGTTTGTGATGCTCGCATTAGTGTGGTCACGTGACGCTGAGTGTCAGGATGTGCTCGGGTACTCACCCACCCAGTGCCCTGCAGGCGGTCTGGCATCGCTTTCACTACTCGCTTTGCCAGAGTAATCAGCGCTGTGTGCAGGAACAGGCCGATACCTCCATAGTGATTAACTACAGCAATTAAGTAATTATCGCATCATGATTGTACATGGCATCAGCCTGGTGTGGTGTCAGGTGACAGCAGTGTGAGAGCCACAGTCCCGGTAATGCCACCTTGATTGGCGACAATTATGTGGACTTTGGAGCGAGTGTTTGTTTTGTGTGTGTGGGTGTGTGTGTTTATTTGTTTGTATGTTTGTTTGTGGAGTATTTTGCGGTGTGCTTGTGTGTGCAGTTTATATGTGTTTGTGTGTGTGTTGTTTATTACCGTCAACAATAATAATCCTGAGTCTCTTCTTCATCATCATATTCAACAGTAATTCATTAGGAATATGGGTGACACACATACACACACGCAGACACTCACCCACTCATTCTCTCCTGGTTGCATCGCCAACATTTTAAAGACACGCACTCACATCCCGGGTTTTACTCGATGTACCCGCATTTCTTAAAAGAGACGAGCTTCGGCAGGTGGTGTCTGTCGTTCTGGGTGCAAAGTGTGAAGTGTGTGAGCGCGTGCTTTGTGAATGACAGGTGCGAGTGCGCGCTACCCGCATCTAAGGAAACAGCAGACGAAAGCTGTTACAGAAGGGAAGCAATAGGAATGTGGAAAAAAACCCCACAGTAATCTTGATGTCAAGACGGCACTAACAGCCGGAATAATGTGAGACTAACATCAAGACTAATGTAAAATAAACGACTTGACTAATGTCAAACTAACAGCCTGCCACTTGCAGACTGAATGATGGGGGACAGACTAACGGGGGACAGACTGACTACTGGGGACAGACTGACTAATGACCGACTTTATGAGGGCCAGACTCACAGACTGACTAGTATGAAGACAGAGATAACCTAACCACATCCCGGAAATCGAGAGCAGCAAAACACTTTGGGGAGAAAATTAAATCTGAGGGTCGCCACTTGCGGGACTGGACCAGTGGGCGAGTGGACGCCAACATCAAGAGGTGCCAAGTCGCCCCAGACTCTACCCACGGATCCCCTTGCACGTGCGTGTGCTCTGTAGGTAAGGGATCTCGCCGTTATTTACCATCACTTAGCTGATCCGCCTTTCCTGATCCTCCAGCAGCACATCTCCACACACCGCCACGCGAGGTTGTGGCTGTAGTACGCAAAGGTCAGGGGTCAAGTCTGGCATCTGTTATTGGAGTAACGACTTTGTTTCCTAGAGGTGATTGCTAGTTAGAAGAGTTTGGTGACAATTTTCTTCATTAGCACGAAATATCTGTTTTCAAAGCACTTGCTGTCTGTCAGCAACCAGACAAACTAGTCAGAAAATATTCAACAGGTATAACAATATGTAAACCAATAATTTGCTTTTAACTCTCTCTCAGCCTGTTTGAACGGCTTTAGTCAGCTACTGGCCCACGTGCGTGTGCGTGCGTTCACAAATAATTCTCAGTCGGATCATCCCACGGCCACAGACAGTTAGCTGGCAGTGTGTCAAGGAAACCACACTCTGTCCCGAATTTAACTTCTACCCCAGGGTCTGTATCGTGCCTCTCCCTGCGACCTCCGAGGTTCCTGGCAGGTCCCCAAGTCGTTATCTCCCTCAGTCCACACTTAGGAGTTGTAAACCTTGATGGCAGGCTTTACAATGACATCAAAGGAAATTTGTTGCTGATGTGTGCAGGACTCGTCGGCATTTCCCCATCTCCATCCATCCCTGCATCAAATTCAAAAGACTAAGCACAACTTTTATTTAGTACAGCGCAGTAATCTCTTGTAACTCAAGCTCTGCGGGAATTTATACCCATCCAAACCAAGACTTTAAAGAAGAAGTCCATACAGAACCACAGGGACGTAGACAGAACTGATACCACCATCGGTATCAGTGATCCGATGTTGTCTTGTCTCCTGTTACCGGTAATAGGGCCTTGCCGGGTGGATAAGCGATAAACAACATCCTTTCACAAGATGATGTGGACACTGTCTGAGCACCGTCTTTGTCCGGCTCAGAAGCTGACCAGCATCTAGTCAGAAGAATATTCAAAGTAAATAATGGCACCGAGAAAATCAAATAATGTCGCCGAAAAATAGTAAAGCCTCTAAAACAAATAATTTTTGTTTTCTGTCGCGAATTACCTACGACTGCCACCCGCCATTCCTGCAGCCAGTAGTTAGTGCAGCTTGTGTCGCTGCTGTCGCATCCTTATCTCAGAATCAGCAGCCCTCTCTCTCTCTCCACCTGTTTACCTCCTACACATGTCTATGTGTGTGTTTCATCCTCTCCATATATATCTATCTTTGTAGCTGACTCAAGAAGCTAATATGTTTGTTGTCAGACCACGTGGGCGAGTCCAGCAGTGCCGCATGCCGCATGCAGCAGACTCCCTGCTGCCACCAATCGCCAGCAAATAACTGGACTGGTGGAGAAACAGTCGCAGTCTCTGCGGGCAACAGCGGTGATCAGATGCTTTATTGTCAAAGATATGTGTCGTTATTTCATTCTTCTCATCCCCAACTGATTGTGCCTGGAGGGTGGGTTGGTTTTCTATGTCAAAGCTTTTAACTCGATGCTGGGGAGCAGACGAGGAGTTTCTGAGTTGGGTTTCGCCTCCATTATCGAGTGCTCCGCCAACGGTAACGATGTTTTCCAGAAAAAATACGACATGGCATATTGGGGATGACAGACAGACAGATAAAAAGGAAAATAATAAAAACAGAATTCTAAGAAAAGAGCAGAAGAAAGATGCTGATGTAGACAGTTAGACAGACAGACGGGTAGGCGGGTAGACAGGCAAACAGGTTTACAGAAACATACAGAATGAGAGAAAGGGGTTAGAGTAGACTGTTTCGAGTTGTGCGAGATTATCATCAGTAACAGAAGACAGGAAGGTTTGAATACCTTGAAGGTATCTTTGAACTGGATGGAAAGATGGGAATCAGTGCAGACTGACTTCTGGAACTTCTGTGGATCTTGATTTGTGGGGGTTTGACTGAGTTATGGAAACACACAATATGTACTTTTGCTCCTTTGCTAAAAATTATTCGATAACATTAGTTCTTTATAAATGTCAAAGGTCGTACCTTGTAGCTTACCTTGGAAACCACAAGTTACACTAAACTCATAGAATTATTGGTAAATATAAGTAATTAATGTTTAATCTTTAAAACTGAGCTGTACTTTCACATGCCATACTTATAGGAAGGTTAGGGTTAGAGTGAGTCACAAGGATGAATGTATTTATAAAGAGTTATTTTTACAATTAATTAGTAGTAAGAGCAGCACTCAGTAGGAACTTTCCGGTTAATTATTTTCTTGTGTTTGGTAATTGCAGTTGCACGTAGACTGGTTTTGGCAATTAAATTGTTGGATTGTTTTGTGTTTTTTGTTATGGACAATCACCGTTTGTTGAAAGAGTAAGATTGTTGTTGTGATCTCCAAACTGTCTGTCGCTCCTCTTCTTCTATCATTCTTCTCTCTCTCTGATTCTCTCCTGTCAACCTCTCTCTCCTGTATGTCTATCGCTCTTATGTCTCTTTCTTTCTCTCCTATTCTCTTTCTCTTTCTTGTCATGTCTATCTCTATTGTCCTCTGTCTTTCTCTCTCTTTCTCTCTCTGTCTCTCTCTGCCCGTTCTCTCTTTTGCTTGTAACGAGGACGCTCGTGACTTAAACACCGTCATTGCAAGTAGCAGATGAATCTTTTGACAACAACACGGAGGAGTGGTTAACGATGAGTTAATATTTCATTCAAAATGTCGCTCTCCGACATCGGTATGCTGCAAAGATTTAATTTTTTATAATTATTTGTCTACAAGTTGGATCAAAGTGTTTCATGGTCCTAGCGCTCGCTAACGAACTTGTTTCGGTTGCCTCAACGTATCGAGGTTTTTTTGTCGAGTTTTCTGTCTGCAGACCTGCAGGCTCAGTGGGAACCTGCTACAAACCTTTAGAGGCTGGCCAGACATTCCTATGCCACATTCATTGCAGGGTTCACCTCAGATCAGACAGCTTGAAGTCAGTCAGGACGACTGCTGCTTTGTCCACATTCTTCCCGCCCATGAACGTCAAGTGAACAAAGGACTGAATAGTTCTCCGTGAATGAGGGAGCGACAAAGACATTTAAAGACCTTCCAACGAGGAGCACGGAGGGCGTTTTCACAAACCTCACTGTGAGTTCGTCCATCTGTTGATCAGTAGACAAGGACTTGTAAACATTTAGCCGTGGATTAGCTATTCTTAGTGTATGCGGGTATCCAGCAGCAAGCTGACTGAAGCTGTAAAGATAGCACGCTAATTGATGTGGACACTAATTGTCATTGATGGCTTCGTTTTGGTTGAATGGTTTGTTGGTTTGTTTGTTCGTTTATTGACAAAATTGATAGTGTAAAAAAATACTCGGAAACATAGTCACACACGCCTACTCACACACTCCCACAGGGACTTAATGCGACACACATTCCACGGAGGGTGAACATCAAAGGCAGGCATTGCCGTGTGACAATCACGCACCTAATGAGACACAATCACATCACTCGCCAGCCGCGATAACAGCCGCTTACTGTGACGTCATCAGTTGCCAGGCGGCGCTGCTCTCCCCCCGTGTGTCTACCCGTTTAACGGCTCCGTCCTCAGCTGATAATACGGCCAGTTTGCTCCGTAGAGCTAAATTACGGCCACAATCGAATCGGAATCATAACGGTTATGGAGGACATAACAAACACACTAAAAGCCTGCAGGACAACACAAACAGGTGTTAACCGGGTAGCCTGGCAATAATCAACACTCGGGTAGCCACGGTATTGGTCTTGGTATTTCTGAGGGACAAACGAGAGGAAGAAGAAGAATCTAGACTATCCGACACCCGACAAGCCCTGAGCTCGAGTGTCTGGCCGTCGCTGGGCTGTTCAACGATTCATTTTTTTTTTGTCTTTAACCTTTTACCTGAAGGTGTCGGAGGCTGGAGAGGTGAGGTCGTCTGACCTTTCAGTCTTCTGCCCTGCGAGTTCCTGTGTCGGCAATGTTACGAACCACATCAAGAGTGTTGTCTTTGTTTTACTTGTGGGGCTCACATTACTAATGTTGCAAATATTGTGGATGTTGGACATGTTGGACATCCCTGTTAGGTGTTGCCAACGTTGAAAATGGATGTGTCAATAATAATAATAATCATCATCATCATCATCATCGCAGGTATTGTCAAGATAGTGGTAATAGTGTCGGTGTTGTCACTCATGGTATGGATGATATCAATGTTGGCATTCCTAACAAAAAGAATGAAGCTGGTGGAAAGCACATTTCGTCAAGACGGATCTGTTCAACAAAACAGTTTCACACGACTGCTTACATGTGTGCGAAATAATATTGTTTCTGTTGAAAAAGATCATAGCCAAACATCGTTATTGGCTTCTAGAAAATAACGACAGTTTGATGACGGGGATTTTATTTCTGTGGTGGATATAGAAATAATTCCTACTTTGTTATGGCATGCATGAAGCATCCTAAACACGTATCTTAAATTCTGAAATAATGCCTCCAGAGCTGTCAATCCAAGATGTCAGAATCATACGAAGAATGTAAAGAGTAATTACTTTATAATTCGTCCCTGAGTAAAGTGTGAAGGAAAATGTCACGTGCTTGCTTTAGTCACGTGATACAGTTTGCCGTAGCCCATGCTATTACATTGTCACTGAAGGGAAAAATACTTTATATATTCCTTGTCCTTCTTCATTTTTTTTTCTCTCTCTCTCACACACAGACTTTTGGAAGTCTTCTCCCATCATCTTAGGGCTGATCGGCCAAAATATAAAAAAAAACTTGTTCTTGAACTATATACTTATCTCTAATCTATGATCTTTAATTTAAAACATTTTTTTCTTATTTTCTTATTCATTTTTATCGTCTAACGTTTGTAAACAAGTCGTTTCGGATGTAACACAAGAACCTGCTCATGCAGAGTACAACCGACTTGGAACTGCGACAATTAGTACATAGACAATTAGTACATAGACAATTAGTACATAGAGAATGATGTCCTCCTCCAAACTGTTGGTAATGAAAACACAGCATGGCCGAGACTGAGTTGCCTCTCCTCACTGATGTTGATGGACCGGTGCTCATCCACTGCACAGACATGTCTCTAATCGCACTCATTCCACCAGGAATTCCATTTTTCACATCTCATTTTCAGATCCCCTTTTTTCATTTAGCGGGACTTAGTGATTCCATTAGTGGCATGGGGTATCAAGCCACTCAATTTCTTCCTGCAGTAATGTGTGTACAGAGGTTGCCCATGTCCACACTGTAATTTAGTGCATCGCAACCGGGGGTTCTAATGTTAAAAAATCAGAAAAACAATTATTTTCATCAGGCTGAAATTGTTGCCTTTGCTATGATTACAATACATTCAAGCATGACTAACTATTAACTAAGTGTAATTAGCTAGGATTTTCTCACAACCATCGACTGACTGACCAGCCGACAGATTAGTTATATACTTTTCTTTCTTTTTGACTGAAGCTCAAGGATGAATATTGTAGGGTGGATGACCCAAGAACATATATGCTACAAAAGCAGATGGTATGGGGATAGTTCACATATATATATATGATTTATTGAGAAGGAAATCTCACCTGGGCGTGCGTTCGAGAGAGAGAGAGAGAGTGTGTGTGTTTGTGTGTGTATGTGTGAGAGAGAGAGATTGTCTGTGTGTGTGTGTCGCTGCACGGTGGGTAAATATATTCTCATAAGTGTTCGTGATCATAGGACATGATTCAGAAACCACCCAGACGCCAGTCCAAAGCCATAGATGTGCACCTTTCACAAACCTTTCTGACAGATGAGTTCCTTGTTTAACCGTTCATCACATCCGTTAAAAACTGAGTTGAAGCTGCGACAACTGTCAGCATTTCAACAATCGGGAAAGTGCGAGCGGGACACAGGGAGCAATGCCCTAACCTTAGCCGACAGTAAGAGAATAATCTGCAACTAAAGGGGCAAAAGAACGAAACGAAGAAATAAGGCAATCATTACAAGAAATAAGGCAATCAGGACAAGAAATAGGGCAATCGTTACAAGAAATAAGGAAATCTTTTTTCATGAAACAGTAGGGATGCGAATCACATGGGATTTGACGTTTGTCTCATTATTCATTCCTCTGTGGTCAGGCGAGTGGGTGGTTTGTGGGAAGAAAACACGCTCACCAGATCTTTCATGTAGTATATCTTACATATTTCTATAATCGCACTTTGTGAAGGTTCTGACCATGTTCACTCCACCAATGGCTGCACAAAGACTTGGTTCATTTGATTCAGGCAACATTTTGTGATCGTGTTGTCAACAATAAGATAGCATCCGCCCACCTAACCACAGCCTGCATCTCCAATCATATTTTATTTTTCAGGAGAGAGAGAAACGGAATGTTGAGACATTGATATTCACGACAGGAAAATAATAGACAAAAAGATGTATTTTTGTCATTCGTCATTCTCTCTTTCAAACTGAAGAACACTTTCATCTTGTATCAAGTACCATAATCACTTCCAAGCACAGGTTCCAGTTCTAGACCAGCGGGTATGAATGGCATCCTCTGACATTTCCTTGCTATTAAAACTGCTCAGTGGTGGACCACAGTCCATTAGGTTTTGAGCAATTGAAAACTTTATACCTTTTTATTTTTAAACTTTCTATTTTTTCTATGTTTAGTCTTCTTTGTGTAAAGGACCTGCTTGTGTCCGACAGAGATGTAAGCTTGCAGCGTTCTAGTTATCGCTCGCTAACTTGTTTCTGTTATTCTCCACACTACAGTCAACTCCTGGACTCCACGAGGACTGCCAGAAATAATGGCCTGTTCGTGCGACTGTAGCGCGTGCGGCTATGAATGGACGAGAAACTAGTTGCTCTCACGATCTCTCAACACGCATGCGCACACGCACGAGCCGTTGATCACGTGAGCTGGGATCAGGCATAGCACGCCCAGTCGCGTGATGAGGCTGCTGCCGTCTGTGGTGGACGTCGCACACTTAAAGACCTATCCAAGGGTGGCTTTTGTTGTTAAAATAACTGAGTAGAGATGATTAGCACAGTAGAGCCACTAATCACACCGGACATTCCTGCTTCGTGATTACAGCCAATGGGAGAGCTGAGAGAAAATTCAACCACACGGATTCGACCTCTTCCTGTACATTTTTGTATTTTACAGGAAGGAGCTGTTTTCTCACATCACAGGTATTTACAGGAATATACCGAACCTAAGGCAGTCATTCAATGAAGAAGAAATGCTGCACTCGGGTAGGTCTGTAAACACGACACCCGTAATCTTCTTCGCCTGATTACCGCATCGTTGGCTAACCGTGCGTGACTATCAGTCGGCCTTATAGGCTTAGTCTTGGATTTATCTGTGAAGTAGTTCATCTGACCGTCACATTGCCGTCTGTTAAATGGAGCGAGTGGTTCTGCACGCGGATGTTAACTGGAGTCGGGTACCACAGGGTTGGGCTCGCCAGTAAACAAACACCTAGAGAACTATGTTCACACGCACCCTCATGCGTCGCATGAGTCTAAGTCGCACACACTCCACACACAATACAAGCTTGCACAGGTCTTTCAAAATTGTTTTTAAACAAAAGAAAGTGAAAAATAAAGAAAATTATTTCCATGTCGCTCACAACACCAATAAGAAAGTCGTGACATGGCGTGTCACGTGGTTGAACATTACCTCCGCTGTGTGCCCCATGGATGCACCCCCGAAATATTGAGTACATAAATAATATCAGTGTTTTCCACGGGTAGATATCAAACATAAAGGAATCGGACATGAATGTAGGTGGAAGGCATGCACCATGCCCGTGTGATGTGTTTTGTGGCCAATCATTATCTACCCGCCATCATGGACAGCCTCACTATCATCGTTGTCACACACAGTTAGCGTCTAGAAGTGCGAATCTTTGCGGTTATCTCTTGGCCAATGTCCAGGATATGGATGCTCTGGTTGTGTTACAAAAATTGTGGTAAAAAAAAATCTTCCCTAACCCACCAACATTCAGTCAGTTCGGACTACCTGCTTTGTTTTGCTGTTTAGAGATTTTAAAGACGTATTAGACATTTTTGTTTTTGCTGAAAACCTAGCTTCAGTAGACATTCCCTAAAAACATCTGAAATACAAACGAGCAATTTTTTTCAAAAAATAAAGACATTAATGTTTAATATTGTATATTTCTGCACTAATAAATGGAACTGCAATCATGAACAACCGATTGTTTTTAACAAAATGACCAAGTAGAAATGTAAACAGCTTTTACCCCATGCCTCTTATCTTCAATCACTTTGAATAAAATAATTTTGCTTCTCCATAGAGTTCGGCCAGAGTTTCACAGCAACATGATCTCGATTTTCTTCCCCGCTCACGTGCATCCAGTGCTTGCCTTGCATCAGCCTGTCTTCGTTCGCCAACATCCAGCAGCGACTTAATAGATTCCTCGCCATCTTTATCTTCCTATTCTTGGCCTCAGAGATTAAACTGAGAAGCTATGGAGGTCTCCTTGCACTCTGTACCCACGGTTACTGTAGCTCGTGCGGAGGTGGGGTGAACCTCGATGGTGGTTTTCACCCCGAGCTGTAATGGAAGATAAAGAGGGAGAGGCAGGTTGGAGTGCCACAGGAAGACAGCGTTTGTTACCCGGGCTGCTGGTGCAACCGGAAATAGATGCTGCTGGCATATTAACGGTCTTCATTGCAAGATTACATTTTTTTTTTTTTTTTTTTTTTTTTTAGAGATGCTCATTCGCCATTCGATTTCCAGCCTCAACAGGCAAAGAGTTATCTTAGGCAGGGAGGCAATCAGCTGCCCCATGAAACCAGTCTCAAAGGGAGAGCACTCAATACACATATCACAACATAGCGCGGGGGGATAACAAAGCAAGAATGTAGTGGGATCTCTAGGCTAGAGACAGAAAGAAGTGCGTCTACCCAAACAACTAAGTCTATTGAAATTCCTTCTTCTATCCCCCAGAGGCAGGAGGAGGTGTGAAGCAGGCGTCCTGGGTTGTAGCGGATTACAACAAAGTTCTCGCCAAAGTTCGGTTCCCAAGTCAAGCCGTTAATTAAAACCCCAAGATTTTTAAAAATAAAATATCAGAATTAATCACAGCGGAATAATTTGCCAAGGGGTGGATATAAACATTATTAAAAGTTTTCTGTTTATTTGATAAATGTATCTATTTCTGGTATATGTCACATGCATCTAAAATTAATTCCCTCTAAAGCACGGTTTCATTCGTTCACTTATTACTCTTTTGTATGTATTATTTCTTTCTCTTTCTCTCTCTCTCTCACCTTCTCTCTCTCTCATTCATAGATAATGCATATTGTTTTCAAATGAATATGCGGTGTGAACTCATCTAATACAGAAATAATGTAAAGCAATTTATTAATTCTTCTCCATATTTTCCTTTCTTTTTCTCTGCTTTTGTCTTAACATATCATTTAATAAACGCACACCAAACACACACACACACATGCTCGGTTAGGATGCTTCTCAATAAATCTCTCCATGTAGCTGGACTCGTGTCTGGCCTAGGTGCCCCAAAATCTGCGTCCCACGCAGGCTGTCACGTGATCGATGCCCCGTCTAACGTTTTCTTGCTGACGTAATCATGATTTCTGTTTTCGTCTTTTCCAGAAGAACCATCTTGAGGATCTCCTGGCCCAAGCTAATCTCATTCACTTCTAAGCCCCACTTTTTCCAAACCCAAGACCTGCCTCGCTCCTTCACTGCTGCAGCGCCCGCCATCTTGCAGCTGCAAGGGGGAGATAAAAAAAAAATGGACGTCTGTCGTTAACATCGCAGCAACCTGCGTCATCGGCGATGGGCAGCAAACGACTTGTTTGTCAAGGGCCATAAATCCCTAAGTTTCCTGTGTCACCGGAAGCGAGCTATCGATCACGTATTGATGCAATGACCAGACCAGCATCAACAATCAGCTCTTCGATTTTCTTCGCCCTCGCAGAGCGAGACTAGATGGCGCTGCTGCTGTCTCCACTGGGGCTTCTGTAGTACTCTGCCTGAAAGATCAATCTTAACGGAATTATAAACGGTGAAGTCGATCAGCGCAAGATATCCTTTCGTCATCCAAAATCAAAGAAAGTAATTTAAAGTTTGATGGACGTATGTCCTGTGTAACAGACTCGTCTGATGTTTCTAACGCAGTCGAGGACACAATTATCTCGGGAGGCAATCACGTGGCATACAGATGGGCCCAAGAATCTCGTGTTCCCTCTCTGCAGCCGGCGGTTTTAAAAAGCATCACGTGTTCCTCGGGTCTCTGTCGGCCTTGTCGCCGCTTCAGAATGAGAGCAGTGGAGGGACCACCGCTTGCCGTCCTCCCAGCCAACTTTGAAGCGATGACAGGATCTTCGTGGACGACCTGCTGGAGGGTGTGATTTCTGTGTCTTGCGGAAGTGGTCACCAGGCATGTGCTGATTTGAACAGACGCTTCGGGCGATCGGTCACTGGGCCTGCCTTCTCGAGGTCCCCCTGGTAGGTCCACACGGGACTCCAGTTAGGTTCAGACTGAGGGAAAGACACGTCACCAATTACTTTTATGTTCTGTGAATCTGTCTTTTGTGAATCTTTTCAATGTAAAACTCTAATGTAAAACTCAAACGTGTAACAGAGTGGAGTTTCTCTGGAAAAAGCAAAAGACACAACACGAATAACATTTTTAAAATCTTGTGTTATGTGAAGTACAAACCGTCGTCCAGCATCTTCGGATTCTAAGCAACGATTAAAAAAAAGCGGAGTCGAAGTCAACTTTGTAGCTTGGTGAAATTCATGGCTGATGGCTGTAGGTGTGTTTAAAACTACTTCAAAATAAACATCCGACAAGCTCTGCCGCTTACTTCTGCTCCACATCACGTGACCAGATCCCCTGATGACCGTGCGCGCAGTGCGCACGTGCGTTGACGGCCGTGTAGTGTCCGCGCTGTGTCCGCTGTCCTCCCAGTCTCTCGCTGACGTCATCACGCCAATGTGCCTGCTCCCATGCTGGCGGCGCGTCTGCGCAGTGCTGCTCTTTCCGGGTCGCGTCCTTCTCTTCGGGCTCCTGCTGGATCTCGTGCTCGTCGCCTACGTCCACGAGATGGCGCCTGTGGGCAGCGGCGACGTCAGCACCGGCAATGTGAGCGACGTCGTCAACAACTCGGCCCAGTCTTCTTCGGTCCCTTCGTCGTTGAGGTCCTCGTCGCCCGCCTCGGCGTTTACCTCTAAAACGAGGCCCCGGGGTGTGCTGCACAAGACTCGCGCGACTGACGTCAACGGGACGAGTCTGGTTCTGAGTGAAACGTACACCTGGAACGACGACATCAAATCCTACAACAACAGCCTCAACACCAGTAATACTGAGACTGTCACGAGTAGAGACATCGTCAGCAGCAGCCGAAACGTGGTTGCAAATGGAGATGCCCGGAAAGAAGACAACCGAAGCACGGGAGTCGAACGCCACTTCACCTCCCGCACGGAGCACGTGGAGCGTGAGTTCCCGATGGCGCTGGTGGTCGCCAGCTCTGCCGTTGCCGTCAGCATCCTCGTCTTCTTCTGTTTGTCCTACTTGTGGCACACGCGGCAACTAGACCGCAGGGCCCAGAAGCTGGCCATCCGCATGGCCGCCGAGGCCAACTCCGAGATGAACTGTTCACAGTGCCGCCCGCCCACGGCCTACGCTCGGTGCGGCACGCATCACTTCGACTCCGGCAGCGACAGCGGCGCGGACGAGCCTCCGTCACTGCGACAGCACGTGCTGGATGAACTGGACAGCCTGCACGAGCAGGATGAGCTTGGCTCCGACGATGTGTACTCCGGCCGCAAGCCGGGGGGTGTGGGGCGGACTCTGGCGGGGAGGACGAGGGGGAGGACCAGGGGAGGGTTTCGAAAGCACAGCGGTCGATCCTCCAAGAAGTGGTCCAGTCACAGTGCGGGCCAGACTCGCAGCTCGCTGATCACCGACCAGGAAATTCTCAATCACTTCGCCAGCAGACGACATTCGACCTTCTTCATCTAAGGTTTCATCATGCAAAGACAAGTGATGGTCAGACAATATATTGCTTGCATTTTCCCCTGTGGTCGTGTCCAGAAGCTTCCAATAGCAAACTCCGCCATCGTACATGTCAGTGCTTTTCCCCCATTTTGTAAATTGCATTGAGTAGCTTCATCGTGAATTTTATCGACAGTGAAGACTAAAAGACACAACTGAAAAATGTAGTAAAGAAAGAAAAAAATGTGAGGGCTTAAAATCTTGATGCAACATCTGACAGATGCCGATGTGCAGTGAAGGGGTCAGAGACATAATATCTCACGGAACCTTCTTCTTTGCAGAATCCAGGGCTGTCATTCTCGATTTTAAAATGTTTTAGCTCTGCAACAGCTAGACCATCTAAGAAAATGACAAAAGAGTTATAGTTATATTGGAGAATTCAACAGCGTTTAGTTCTGTGTACATGAAATATATTTACAGAAATATTTATCAGTCCTGTGTGTGTGTGTGTGCCTCCAAGCTCACCTATGGACTCGTGACGTGCTAGCACGACTGTGCACCTGGACACATCAACAAAAAGAATGTTTTCATAACAAGAAAATGTTGTACCGATCGCTAAAGTTTGATGATCGTTCAGCAGTGTTTAGAAAAGTGCGATGACCGTCCACCTGCCTAAGGTGACGATAGTATTTACCACCAAAAGTTCGAAACCAGACCAAACCCTCTCATTGCCCACCTAATGTAGTCAGATTGTAGTGTCTGACCGGTCGTGGAAAACCGCTTGTGAAGCCCTATAACCAGGGACCCACGTGAAGGAGAGAGATTTCGGGGTGGAAACGCTTCGTGGACCACCCTGTGTGGTGCTCGCATGAAACTGCAGAAAAAAACGAGGATACAAAGAAAAGGGGTCACTGTAACCTCTGACCCTCTTCATCTTCTAGAATCGTTGTGAATATTATTTCTTCGCAGGCTCATGATGCTTACTGTTCGTTTTGTAGTTTCATTTGAAAGCAATCCAAAACTACATTGTCGTGCGTGTGTCCAGATGACTTGGACTGCCCCCTACAATTGTCGTTAGTTGTCAAGCATTTCATTGTTTGGGTGTGTGACTGCTCAACGCTGACCTTTCCCGAACTTCCGAACCAGCTGATGTAGTTGTCATCGATGTCCAACATAGGTTGGGCCTGGGCTTAGTTCAGCTTTCACCACCGTGTCAGCAGTTTCTCAGTATGTGGACATGAAATGCTGTACAAAAGTATCACCGGATATGTAGACATCCTCATGTAGTGTCTTCTTACCTTCGACAAGAACTATCTATCACGTGTTCACTCTCGCTCATTCAGTCATTCACTCACTCAGAGTGGACTCTATATTTAGCATTTGCTACCCTGAAAATTTCAATAGCATTATAATACAGAGGTTCATTCACTGTGGACTGTTGATTTGTTGTAGACAGAAAAAAAAGTGCTTTCATTCCCTAATTCCTTGTACCTGTCGTTGGCTTGCACTTGTTTGTAAAGATCACATGGCATTCCAGTTCATACCAAATAGATATATATTTGAAATACGTCATATATATATATACCTCTCTTTTTTGATGATATTTTTCTGTGGAGCATGCTGTTTACTGATTGATTTTCACGTCCAGTTCAAATCCCCAGTAAATGTCCTCTTCCAAAACACACAAAGAAGTGCCACATTGTTGTACCATGAACAGCGGAGGAGTATCTGAGTGCGGCGACCACAAGCAACACGTAGAAAACCCTTGCGGCCTTTATCTATGAATGCGTTAGACTCTGAACATGATGTTTATATTTTTAATATTTTCCTGCATTTATTAAAATAAAGCACTCGGCAATTTACAAACTCAATGTCCATTTGGATACAGCATTACGTGGAAGGACAAACGTGTAAATACTTCATTAAAAGTGTTACAATGATTATTGACACTAATAAATCTTGAATAATTATTATTATTATTATTATTATTATTATTATTATTATTATTATAAGAACTACATTATAAGAACCAAGACAACCCTTGAAAATGTAGTTTATTATTTTCTGTGAAGGGGGATACGATATCCGGTTTGTAAGCGTTGGTTGCCGTTGGAGGGCATGCGCCGTATCTCAGATCACGTGGGTGAGTAGAGCACGTGATTGACAGCGAGACAACTGCTTTCTGTTGGGCGATGGCGTAACATTTGCAATGCTTGTGGGTTTCTTTAATTTTGCTGGGTTCGTGAATGAAATAAACTTTTTTTGAAGACGTCCTTCGTGTAGCTCTACGCATGCGCGGACTGTGTCTCAAGATCCTGTCTACATTTGCGTATGCGTGTGTGTATGTGTGTGTGTCTGGATGTGTGTGTGTGTTAGCAATTAGCCCCAACACTCTAGAAAGTTCAGTAAGTGCCTGTAACAGGAAACTCACGTGCGTCCTCGCTGACCTCCCAATCAATCAGATTCCGACCTTTTGGGTTCTCAGTGTCTGATTCTCGATTTTAAATTAAGGAACGGCTTATGTAGTGTTATTGTTGTTCGTGAAATGGGGAAAAAGACTTCTGGGGGATACATAAATCATAATGTGCTGACAGAATGAAAACCGTGACTTCATGAAACGTGAGGAAATGCCATGGATACCGTCACACATGAAGGATTCAGCCAATGAACGAGCTGCCAGCTGTGGATTTTCCCGTCTTCCCACTTTCATCCTTTTTTTTTTCTTTTTCTTTTCTTTTCTTTTTTTTTTTTTTTTTTTTTTTTTTTTTTTTTTTTTTTTTTTTTTTTTTTTTTTTTTTTTTTTTTGTTTTGTTTTGTTTTTTGTTTTTGTTTGTTTTTGTTTTTTTAGGGTGGAAGGTCCCTAACGACGTTTCTAAGCTCTGGACTCGAGTTACTCATTCAGATGTTGGGGAAACATTATCTTGTGTTGAGTTTATCTCAGTTAAGCAAAGGAAGAAACAGATAAACATCATTCCACCCTCTTTGATGTTTAAGGCAGTTGTTAACAGTCTCAGACGTGGATCAGTTGTCATTACTTGATTCAACACAATAATTATAGCCTCTTGCCTGTTGTCTCGCCGCTGTGACCACACAGTCTGTCCTGAAAGATGTTTGTCCGTGAAACACTTAAATGGTTCAGACCAGATCGCCTTTGATAGTCAGGCTGGTACAACCATGTTTGTACGAATGAGACTCGCAGAACAGCAATTTCTAGTAGCCTATGGTGATCTGGAAGGTTGCAGGGGTTGGTCACTGTACCAACCCTCCATCTCATGTAACATTCACGATGCTTGCCAACATTTCAGCGAAGTGTTTGCAAACCCTTCTTTACTGAACATCCCATAAATCACTAAGAATCTTGCCAAGTACCCCCTTGGGCATGGAGCTGCCCCACTGTTACATCTGCTTTTTCTTAAGCAATCATCTAGAAGATTCCGGTTCCAATATGAAGTGAGAGGTAAGAAACATTCTGTTTCTGATGGAAAGGAGGACCACAGCGCGGCACCTGCTGGTTCTGGAGGTCTGTTCTTGGGGCAGAATATTAGGGGCACAATGATTGCGGTTAGAATAATTATCCAACCCACCTTGGTGAACAGAACTTACTTATGTCGGTTTTTGTAAAATAATAGTCATGCTACTCTATTCTTACCCCTTACAGCTAGCAAACCGCCAAGGAAGAAGCATAATAAAAGAAGTTATGAAAGCGAGATCAGAAAGAAGAAAGTTTTATAAAACTGTATTTTGTGTTTCATTTTAACTACAACACACATGTCGTATGCAAAAAGAGATCAACTCAATGTCAAATACCGCTGTGAATGATATGCTAATAATTTTAAAAAAAGAATTTTTAATTCACTTTACTCCAGCTCTGGTCTTAGTGGGGAGAGGGAAATTCGCTGATGCAGTTTCTGAAAAGCTAGAAAGTGAAGAAACCTCAGCAAAGTGCAAGCCGCTGTCCAAATATAGAATCCTGGGAATGTTTCCGCTGCTGCAGCACTTTACAAATCATGTTCGAAAATCTCAAGCATCCTGCTGTTGCGCAGTGGTTCTCCGCATCCTCTCCAGCTTCCTTGCATTATCCCCTCGACAAACCCTGGACACACCCGAGCGCCAGACTCGCAGCTCGCTGTGCGACATCCTTAAAGTGACTTTGTCAGGGAGGGGCAGGGGCCTGCTTATCACAGACACTGGGCTCCCAGTGGGGCCAGCAGGCAGCCAGACCAAAATATTCCACACCCCTGACGTCTGCAGCTTCCACAACTGGCTTTTCACGTTGTCATCGTTTCGATAACTGATGACCGCCTGCCAACAACAGCCGGGCGCTGGTTAAATGGAAGGTTGTATATGTTTTGAGGTACATGATATGTAGTCCGAGTTATTTTTGGTAATGCTGCTCAAACAAAGTATGGATTGACTAGGTCTGGTTATAAATCTTTATTTTTTTTTTTCAGTCGATCCATCAATTATCTCTTCTTCTTCTTCTCTTTCTTCGTCCTCCTCCTCCTCTCCTTTGCCGGCACTTCTTCCTTTCTCGTTTTTGTTTTTGTTTTGTTTTTCGCATAGGGTTTAAGCGAGTCTGACTCACAGATTTTTTTTAATCTTTGTAATTAATTCTAATTAACTAAAATGTTTTGTCATAAATTATCTATTCATTGTTCCATTTTTTTTATAGAAAAGTTCGCAGGAACATAAGCTATGTTATGTCACTTTTCTTTCTCTCCATTATCTCTTCTTCCCTGTCAGAAATACAAAAAAGCAGAAACCCGTCAAGAACAATCGCCGGCACGTTTGCCAGGTCCAGGGACTGAGAAAGTGTAGCAGCACGCGCAGTCAGGTAGCCCAGCACGTGGCTCACCGGCAAATTATCTTAATGAGGCGGTCCGAGGAATCGAACATGACAAAATGAGCAACCCCCTCGGCAAGATGTCAGCCTGCACATCCAACTCTTCCCAGCCTCGCTCCAACCATTCTTCTGTCTTCCAGCATTTTGAGAATCCGAGGGCAGGCCAACGTACGATACCTGAGAAGACAGGGTGGGATTCTACCCGGTCTGTCGGTTTGAACTAAATACCTCCATCTATTTTGCATGTGGTTACAGGGACTTCAAGGTAATGTGTACTAACAGTCTCTCTCTAGAATAGTCCTTTTTATGATTATGTTTTTACGTGTGCGTGTGTGTGGTTGGGTACATGATTGAGTGAAAGGGAGAGAGACTGAGATTACAAATCATCGTCTATCTAAAAGAAGTAACAACGATAGCCTCGCCTCTTCACATGGGTACAAAAATAAAAATACTCAGACTACGCACGTGCACTCACAGAGCACTCATCTTTTATACCTTTTGGCATCATTCTCCTTTTCTTATGTCATAACCGACAAAAGCTTCTGTTTATGATTTACGATAACACGAATCAAGCATCAGCATCACTCCGGGTCCTTATCTCTTTCCCTTTCTCGCTGTTGGCATGAGAGACCGCTTCGTGTCGTCTGCAGCACGCGGACAAGAAATACCACCTCTGTCCTCAAATTTCCACTTTTTTCCTCCATTTAACTGAATCATCGCCGTTCAGCAAAATTTTTTTAAAAAGCAATCGTTGAAGCTCTCTGGCTTAGTGAGACCGGAGTGTCACCTCTACTCGAGCCTGTAAAATCTCATTCTAATGCCACCTCGCTTTTATCGCTGCAGTCCTCATCACAAGAACAGCAGTCGACCTTTTGACCTCCTGTATCTTGGCAGGATCTACGTGGAGCCAATCGGATTTCACGGGCACTTCAGGGTGTGTGGACAGGGCATCGCGATTTCCATCGCGAGTTCGCACAGAAGTCAGGTAGCGGCCAGTTCTTGGAGTGAACATGAGGATGTTCAGAGGGCGGTTTGCGACACAAGTGAATGTGAGGCTAGCGTCGTGCGAACGGATGTGACGTACTGAGCTGCTTCTCGCGTGAACTGATGTGACGTGTGGAGCTGGTTCTCGAGTGAACTGGTGTGACGTACGGTCCTGCTTCTCGCGAGAACTGGTGTGACGTATGGAGCTGCTTCTCGCGTGAGCTGCTGTGACGTACAGGCCTGATTCTCGCGCGAACTGATGTGACGTATTGAGATGCTTCTCGCGTGAACTGCTGTGACGTACAGACTCGATTTTCGCGTGGACTGCTGTGACGTACGGTCCTACTTCTCGCGTGTTCCTGATTCTGGACTCGCTGCCTCCCTTGTTGACCGACTGTCGCGTGCAGTGCGAGTCTAGCCTGCAATTATATGTGAATGAGCTTGGCTACACTCGCTTTGTTGTCAGAAGTTAGAGTGTGATCGTGTTTATAAATCTCTCGATAAGTGGACAATCTACTAACATCTCAGTATTCTACTCGTCAACAAACATTTCCCATACTAAACGGGCTTTCTTGAATGTTTTCCTACCACGACTTACTGCCGTGTTGCATTCTACACCCCAGGGGCTGACCTGGTCAATCCACAAGTGGTTTAGCAGTAGACACCGAGTACTACCAGCACAGCAATGGATCCTCAATTTTTTTTTTTCTTCTGAGAAATGTCTTTAGTCTCGAGTAAAGTGTATTGCTAGCATCTGTAAGAAAGACATACAACCCCCAACATATAAACAGCTGACATTGCACGTCATCAGCGCTTTTTGTTCCAGCTGGCAAACAACCATTTCAAGACACGCCGTGTGGAGGTTGTAACGTGGCAATGAGTGGCAATGAGACCTCAACACGAGTCGGCTACACACGTCACCTACATTACATAGTTTAGAAAGAGCTCGTGCATGTCTAACCTTTCCTCGTGCTTCAGACTTAAGCTGGTGAACAGTGTTGTCCAACCTTGAGTGTGACGTACACAGTTCCTAGTGTGTGCGCAAAGCTCGCTTCACGTGAGTGATGAACGAGCATGAGGTTCTGCTTAAAAAAAAACAGGCAAGCATGGTATCAATCTCGATATTTCTGAGCATCTACAAACAATTTCTTGATTTATTGTGACATAAATAAATGAACAAATAAATGACACACATAAATCCACCTTCTACAAATATTCTCACAAGAATGGCGTCTTGCTATTCCGCTGGGGATCGCAGGGGAGAACAGAATCGGCAGCAAACCATGAAATCATTTTATCATTTCATTTTTTTAAAGGCCTTTTCCCTGCACTGCTATGACATACTTCAACCTGGATAGTAAATATACTGCTTGATAATAATAAAGGGTCAAAAAGTAACAAAATTTGGCGAAATGGCGGAAGGTGTGCGTGTACAGTCGTGACGTCATTGGTACGAGTCGTGACAAGCAGCGTCCAGGAAACTAATATATCAAGACCTGCACAGCTACAGAGGCAATCGTTTTGTTGTTATTGAAACAATTCACACGCCCAGAATAGCTGTAGTTTAGTTACACCTTGTTTATCAAAGACACTTTAAGAAAAACAACTGATGTTTATCATCCGTTCATTCATTTCTTCTCATCATCAAGGTCACACGAGACACATGGCAAAGAACTAGAGTCCGCATCGTGGCCATCGATGACTATAGCGTCCATGCACATCAACCTTTTTCTCAAACGACGAAACTAAAACTGTTTCCCTTATTTTAAGAGACCACAGCTGTCAACAAGTCCTTGCAGAGATCGTAATGTTATTTATCGACGATAAACAGCGGTTCAAAGACCCCGCCATCAATCACCCCACACGCCCAGGTAGCCGCCGATCTGTCCATCCGTCACGTGTTATCCTCAAGTGTGTGCTGCGGAAGAGCTGAACAAATAAGTAGTTCGAGCTGCAAGTCGCCTCGCCCTCACATTCATCGGTGCCACGAACTGAGATGTGAAATATTCCCGTCTTCCTTCATCGCCTTCTTCTTCCTGTCTTACCCCATCGCCACGGTTATCAGAGTTCTCCTCGTCGCTGTCGTGAATTGTTGGTGTGGGGCAGGCCGTGGTGTTGTTGGAGAGGTGGTCGTTGGGTTATTGATGCGCCAAGCATTTTATTGACAGGCTGAGCGCCAGCGGACCTGAAGTCAGCACGCAGGAGTCCGGCATCAATCATCGCCCATGGCGGCGAGTGGCGGGTCAGCCTGACCCCGGCCCCCACTCATCGCCGTCAGAATCTTGCAAGAATTAAGGGTGATAAGCCGCCAGGCGAGAATGCAGATGAAGCGTGAGAGGGTGGGGAGGAGAGGGAGGGTATCAGGATGGGGTCGAGGACACCCAGACGAGAGAGACTGTATTCACATAAACAACTTGATGAGCGCCCCTCACCACCTTAGACACACACATGGACAGACAGACAGACAGACGAACGGACGGACAGACACCTTTTGATTTCAATAAAAACTTTTTCAGAATTATTTTTATCCAGTTGTTTTAAAGTATTATATACGTCACTAAAACTTTCAAGACATTATATGAGAGTTCAAAAGAAGTGAGTTTTCTATGCTAAAATGCATCACAAGCTAAAGATATTCAGAGAATGCTTCCAACCCTAAAAAAAAATGTAAGCCTTTTAGTTTCGGTAAACAGCTCACCACGGCTTCCTGCCAGCATTGTTTGACACAGTAGCTGGCTTACTCATAAAAATGAAACCTTTTATAAGAGAAAATTAAATAGGCAGTCGTGTTCAAAACAGTTGTTTCTTACAAAAAGAAAAGCAAACAATGACTCATTTTTTGTCACTTTGGAAAGAAATAACCACTTTTTCACAGATAATCCCGTCTTTAATTTAGGTTTTAGGCAATTAAGGCAATTATACTGGTCTTTTGGGTTTGGCGAGAATGACGGAGATAAAGAAAGATTGTGTTGTGTAGTGTGTTGTCCTGTATTCTGTTGTATGTGTTGTGTCGTGCTGTGTGGCACTTCAGTCCCTCGTCGAAAGTAAGGACAGGAGAGAAATAAGCAAAACAAAATGAGTGGAACAGGAGTAACTCGGAAACAATGGTTTCTCACAAAACACGTTTAGCTGGGTTGGCTGGAGGGACACCACTCCCTTTGCACGAGATTACACGAGATCACACGAGATTGCACGAGATTACACGAGATCGCACGAGATCAGTCTAGAAAAAGGTGATTGACTGTAAGTCTGGTCCTGTGGTCACTTCAGTACCCACCTCGCAAGATTACATCAGCTTCAAGACGAAACTTTGGCTCAGGCCTCAGGGTATAGAATTGTCTTTGCACAGTTTTTAGTTGTCTTTATCAGAGACTAGTCACTTGTCTGGTACTAGAATTCGTCAAACATGGACACACACACACAAATTCATTATATAATCTATGTTAACTTTAGCTGGTCGTCACATGCAGTCAAATTTCTAAACCAGTGAATACATCGTCTGAATAGTGTGTGTGTGTTGAAAGACATAGTGGTTCAAGAAATACAAGAATCAACGCAAGAAGTATTGTTGTTAGACAAAAATGATAATACCGCTGACAGAAAAAAAAATACCTTGCGCCGAAAAACAAAAGAAGCAATTTTGTGCTAGTCAGAAGAATAAATATCCTGCTTGGGAGACAGAATATATCTTTGCCACTGAAGTGTCTTGCCACAAGTACTAACCATTTGTGAAAACGCTTACAACTCCGCAGGCCTCGGAAGCCTCGGCAGCAGCAACCATTGTGCACGAAGTTGTCTTCCCACATCCTAACGATAAATCCATGGCGACAGATGAGTGTGAAGGTC
The DNA here is from genome assembly GCA_004794325.1 of Pomacea maculata. Taxonomy (NCBI): domain Eukaryota; kingdom Metazoa; phylum Mollusca; class Gastropoda; order Architaenioglossa; family Ampullariidae; genus Pomacea; species Pomacea maculata. The sequence goes on from SRHC01002512.1 coordinate 714,057, forward strand.
AAGACAGATGAGTGAGACAAAGATGGCCGACGTCTGAAGCCATCACAACAGAATGACAGAATGGGAAAGAGGAATTCTGCGAGGTCAAGGGGATGAGGTGATGTTTTGAAACTTTCATATGCTAGGAATATAAGAAGTTTAATTTTTTTTAAATTAGCCAGGTACCCTCGAAGCTTGCTTTCAAATTAAAACTGCTCCCTCAAATAATTTATTGTCTCGCCGCTTCTGCTGAGGGGAAACAGGTGAGTCGATTTATGACCGAGCGGAATGAGTGCAAAATGAAAGGAAGATGGATTATTTGGGACTGTGATTGGGCTATCAGTCTCCACAAAGCAGTTCTGTTTGCACTGCATTTTATTTCAGTTTAGCACCGATACCTGAAGTTTATTTTAACCAGCAGAGCTCGATGTTGAAGCACAACCATGGAGACAAGGACCACCTGGAATGGACAAGCAGCTTGGCACAGTGGTCACAAAATGCAAACTGAAGGCAGCAGATGTATTCTGACTTGTCCAGTTATGAAGGCTTTGAACACACCAGCATCTCTGTCTTTCATTTTAATCTGGCAATCCTACGTGATGCAGTACTGTTCTTTTTTCAAAATGTCCTTTCGACTCTCTTTCATCATTTCTTAATAGCGAACACGTTTTATGTATCAGCAAACGAAATATCCATGGAACAGACAAATAATGGACGGTTAAAATAGACCCCCTTTCCCTTCTCTGCCCTTCCCATCATGCCTCATGGCAAATCTTTTAATGATCGACCTATAACGAAGACGACCACATCAGCGTTCTTAGTATGGGGACCTCAGTCCACTACAGCCCTAAGGTTTCATCTGAGTGAAATGGCTGCTGGTACTTCTGACTGGACCTTGACATCCTCCTAACAGATCACTCAGGAAGCTTTCCCCCCTGTTTTTTTTTTTGGGGGGGGGGGAGTTTTTGTGGTGTTTTTTGTTGGCTTTTTAGTTTTTGCTATATTCAAAATAAGACGGAGGATGGCTGCAAAACGCGCTGGCAACAGCTTGTCTGACACGATGCCATAGGTCCATGACCTCCGAGGTATTTTCTTTTCATTCGGGTGGCTGTGGGGTGTGAAGGAAAGAGCTTGAGGCTGTTTCTGCCCATGTTGACAAACAGCCCTTTACCAGAGTGCTCAGCAGGTCAGGCGTCATGTGTCTCGTTAACTCAAACTTCTGGCCCTCGTTCATCAAACCACACGACAGCCGTCAGTCGCCAGGCACTGATGCTCCCAATCTACCCCCTGCCCTCATCCTCACCCACCCCGACATAACCTCCAGAAAAACATGAAACATTCCCTTGCTGTGATTGCCTTTCATGATGGCCTCTTTCTTGGCGCTAACATCTTAAGGTTTGCGCCTTCTTCGTTGTAAATAACATCTTCCTAATGTGACATCGGGATTCAAACTGCAGAGCGAGGTTTGATGGTGATGTATGGCGACGAGAAGATTACAGTGCGCAGTTGTTGATGAAAGCGACGAGAACATCACGGTGAGCAGCTTAAGACTTGTGTATCACAGCGAGAACATTCGATGTTAGATGACAGGAACGATGACGGTAGTCTCCCCGGTGTCTCTTGTCGGATGGTCAACAGCTGAAGGTAAACTAAGCTTCTAATGTTTTATTATCACCTGTCCAACTGCTTCAAGTAAGCATCCATCTGGAGGTCAATCTTGTACAGTGACCCTTGGTCTACACTTCAGACCCCAGTGTGAGGAAGGTGAGGTGCACGTGGCTTTCAAGCATGTTGCACGTGACTGTCACTGCATGTCGGCCATTGTACGCCAAATGGCTTTCTCCTATAGCTCGGCTACATGTGATTTGATTGCCAACTAGAAGTTTTCACTCACTCAAAAACATCAACCTTTCATCGGCCTGGCTCTGCAGTCTTCGCCAAATCTGTCTGTCAGTCAGTCTTTCCTTCTTGCTCCATTCATTCTTCTCTATCTTTCTTCCTTTGCCTATTTTATCTTTTTTTTATTGCCTTTTCTTTCTTCCGTTTGTTTACTCCTTTTCGTTTCTACTTCGTTTATCGCTTTGCTTTTAAGTTTTTTTCCGCTAACACGTGGCACCTGTTCGTGTTGTCGGACAGGAATTTATGGCGGGCTTTCTCTTGGTGTCCTATGGTAACCAGCAACATATTTGGTGATGTTGTTGCTCTCGGTTACACAATTTATGACCACACAGCAGAATGTGATATGTGTGGGAAACACTAGCATCATGTTGTGGACCTTTGCAAGGGCCGCTGCTGGAGAACATTAGCATCTTATTACATTAGTGTGTTGTCCATTGGTATCTTATTACATGTATCGTATTGTCCATTAGTATCTTATTATATGTACCATATTGTCCATTGGCATCTTATTACATGTATTCTTCTGTGCATTAGTATATCATTATATCCACAGTGTTGTCGATTGGTATCTTATTGCATTATCTTACTGTGCAAGTTGTGATGTAAACACAGTATACCGTGGCTACCCCATGTGATAGAATACCACTGATCTGCATTGTGTTCTGCTGGAAAAGTGAGTATTTTTGCAGGCTGTTTAACCTGAACAAAATATCACACATTATAAACGAGCACACACACTCACAAAGCTACATGCGCACACTGTAGCTTTTATCTAGTAAACACTTGGTCATCAGTAAACACAGAAAGCTGAGTTGTCAAAGACAAATGTTTGCACGAATCTGTAGCCCGTCCCCTGATAATTGAAAAATCCCTTCTAAACTAATTCTTGCTTGAAAAAAATCATCTTATTCCTAACTGACATTCTTGAGCCTGAGTTACAACACCTGTACTGCAAACGTCAACATTTTCCCGAAGGTTTGGTGGATGCCGGAAGTGGAGATGGAATCCGAGCATCCACAGCCAGCATCCTCTCTCAGAGACCAATTTAAAGGTCGGATCAATTTTATTAATCGCAAACGGGGGGAAAATGAGTATCCCAATCCGCCACACTTGTCCTGCCTCCTAGCAAGTGATGTCCATAAATCCCGGAGCCTGGTGTGGAGTTCACAGCACGACCTTCAGGAGGCCAGGAGACAACTCTGCTAATTCTCGGCTTCCTCCCACCGGGGCCCTGAGGAAGCGGGAGATGGCGAGCGACTGCAGGTGGAGCAGTGAGTGTTGGAGACATTTTATTGCCGGAGACGAAGCGTGCATGATGAAGGCCACGTCACTCACAGTGTCGGGTAGACCTGCTACCCCGTGTTATATAGTTCTATATCGTATACGTCTTCCTCCTGCTTCAAGTATGAGTATGTTACCCAAGTGTTCAGCATAACTCAAATATATGATGAACTGTAAGCTGGAAAAATACCAACTGTTTTTTTGAAAAAAATTCTTCTCGTCTCTTATTTTCAAAGTGCAAGCAATGCTTTGGGGAAATGAGAAAATGTTCTCGGTTTTCTATTTCTTTAGCTTTTTGTGTTTGTTTGTTTGTTTGCTTGCTTGCTTGCTTTTTTTGTTTTATTTTTTATTTATTTTATTTATTTTTTTTTTTTTGCATTTATGCAAATACATAAAGCATGAGGGACTCCGGTCAATACGCTTACTTTAGTCTTTTTAGGTACTTCTGTGTGTGTGTGTGTGTTTCTATAAATAACAGTCTAAGGACCCTGGTTGCCAGTAAACAACAGGTTTTGTTCAACTGTTTACTTTTCGTTTAATAACGCTGCTCGAATTTCCTATTTCATTTTTGGATTACAAAAAGCAGGTAAAGTGTCTGTGCCATGCCACAAAATCTTTAGACCTGTTTTTCAAACTTAGTTAAACCATTGTCATATTTGTTTTAAACGATGACTTGTTTGTATATCCATCAAGGAGAAAGTTTGTTAAATATCCGTACAGCCTGCGACAGGCAACAATACTTGGTTTCTTTCTGCAAAGTGTATTTGTACTCAACCCTTGAAGACATGTTGTCATGGACCAGTCCGTGCCTCCCGTGTTTTTCAGAATATTTAACCTTTTTGTGACTCACGGACTTAAAGTGTCTGTTCAATGTATGGTTGAGTGTATGAAAACATTAAAAAGGAAAGGGTTAACTGTGACAGAAAGTGTTTAGTGAACACAGCTCACCAGTAGGTTTTGGCGGGAACGAGGGAGGAAATTTACTGAGTCACGAGTTGCAAATCTCGAGTTAAGATTTGTGTATAGTAGTAAGTAGTGTCCATTCACACTGGATGCGGCGCGGTACTGACCCCTTGTGGATTAACCTCGCCTAGACGAGGTATGGCAGCTTGCTGAGATATAACCGACCTTTTTGTCTCCTTTCTTCCTTATCCAAACATCATGCCTTGCATCATTGCAGGATCGAATGACAATAGAGATAAACTAGCCCTGTTTCCTCCGACCTGCTGAGGATGAGGATACGAACAATGACGAGGAAGTAATGAGAACAAATGTGTGGTGTTCTCTCGCTCCCTATCCCCTTCTACCATCAACATCCCTCCCATACACACACCAGCTCTCCTTACCGCTGTTTTCACGCTTGTTTGCCTCTCTCTCCGGCTGTTAGTCTTGGGGAAATCGCATCAAACATTTTGCTGTGGAGTTTATTTGTTCTGCAAGCTTAACGCTCGGCTGCACGCGCCTTCTGTCAGGGTGTGTCGATAACCTGACCTCTGCTTGTATGGTTTGTTATGGACACACACACACATATACACGCACACACAAATATCACATACTGGTTAAAGTCTCAAGTGGTCATTTGCGTTCAACATCACAATTCCATTTTAGTGTTCTGAAACCTAAAAAAAATAAAAGACTACAAAAGGATTTTAGCTGTTACATATTCGTGTACTTTGAATTCCCATTCGTCACGACACCTACCCTACACATTTACATGCCCACCCACAGTTTCCCAAGCACTGCCCTGTCCATAAAGCCATGTTCCATCGTTTCCATTGGCAGGTGACCATGCAACAAGACTCTCAGTGTGGAGAAGATTGTTTGTATTCCATGCAGACACCCGAGAATTGAAAGCAGTCCTGACCAGGGCCACCCTCTCCTCCGCAATGTATTGCACGTTCGCATCATTTCTCTTCGTCTGGCGACACCTTGCCTGCAATGGCAAGAGGTATGAATGAAGTTCATGTGTAGAAATTTCCAGAAGGAATTTCACGTTTACACATTCCATATCCCTCACTCGCAGCTTCGTGCGCGAAATCAGAACCGTCTGTTCAAGGGAGGAGGCCTCTCAACAGAGGTGACATCTCGCTTGTAAATTTTATTTTTGGTTCTGCAGAAAGGCGGAAAGATTCCTGACTGGAAGCGTGTAGACAGCAGTTGCCTCCTCGCTCTTCCTCCTTCACCAGATCCCAATCTCTCCGCCTGTTGCTCCCACTATCGGTTCACACCCATCCTCCTCCCTACCCCGCACACCCCTCCCACATCTACCCCAACCCGGCTCCTACCTGCGTAATACAACTTCTGGATGCTGTCTGAAGACTGAAGAATAAAACTTTACTTTCTTGGCCAGAACCAATGAAATGTGTGTGTATGATGCGGACTACACTTTTTTTTTTCTCCCCTGCAGCAACATCCACCACCCACGCACGGCATCAGCAAAAGCCTTTGGTTCATTAACTGTAGTTGATGCTAGAACGACTGGCAATTTTTTATTTACAACAGAGGGTGTTTATCGTGAAGAGGGAGCACACAGGTCCACACCACCACACTGGTTTCAAAGGACTGACCGCCAACAAAACAAAAACATTTACATTTTGCAGTCCTCTCATGTTATCTGCAAGCAGACTCCGCCTGGAAATATTGAAAAATGAAACAATGTTAACAACGATTTCGGTCAGTGTACCGTCTAACACACCCACCCACCCGACCATGTGCAGCTTTTCCATCCCAAGTGCCCACCAGTGTGATTAACGATGTTCAAGGGGTTCAGTCAATGACCGCAGTTAGCTTGTTTGGGGATTCGCTGCTTTCTTCAATAAATGAGCCACATCTGTCTTTTGAATCTGGTTTGTTTTTGGAGATAAGAGAGTATTTTTAAGTTTCGTTGAGGTTTATTGTCCCCCATCTGTGCCGAGACTGTTGTTTTCTTGTGTTTTTCTCCCGTTTGCGTCACAGTTTCTATTCTGAGCCCGTTTTCTGCCGTTATACGGCTTATTTTGGTAATGTAGGGGAGAGAAGAGGTGGATGAAGAAAGTGATGTGCCGCGGGGCTTCATCTGAACTTTGCCCTCTTCATGGACACTGGGTTGGCGGCGTAGGCAGGACCGGGCTCCCCCACAGTTCAACTCGCGTCTTTGTCCAAGGTTTGGAACGAACAAAGGCAAAGTATCTTTGCAGGAGGGTTGCAGCCCGGACCTAAATGTCTTCGCCCACACACATTCCCAAAGGTTAAAGCCTTCAATTCCCCTCCGCCATCGCCACCAGGCACACACCAGGAACATGGCGACGACCGAACAGCCCTCCATCCAGGGGTGGACGGGAAGAAAGATGCAATAACAAAAAGGAATAAGTTGAGATCGTACAGCTACTCTCAAGATTCCTCAAACTGAATCATCGAACTTTGATTACGATTAGAGTTTTGACATCGATCTTTGAGTCAGCTGAGAGATGATAATATATAAATATATATTCTAAATAAATTATTATTGTTGTTATTGTTGCTATTGCTGTTATTATTGTTGTTGCTGTTATTATTATTCAGTAGACGACAGCTCTGTCGGATGTAAGAAAGACTGTGATGTTTCAGCGCAAAGTTCAGACAGCTGGGATGAGCAAACGTTTTGAGAGAAAAAAAAAGAAAAAGTTAATTGTACAGTGTGGACAAAAAAAAAAATAAATAAATAGAAGGAAGCAAAAGCTCTATAAAGTTTACACCTCAGAACGTAAATTTGATGATGTTTGGGTTATCTACAGGTGCAAGCTGTCCGACCGCTTTGAAATGAATTGCCTTAAGTTTAGGGCGTGCACAGCTGCCTCCTTTCCCACAACTTCCAAAAGGAACGTGAGGGTAGAGAAGCTCTCCTTCCTTCCTTCCTTCTCTTTTTCTTTTTATTTTTGTTCTCTATCTCTGTCTTTCTCTGTTCATCAAGCTTAGATAAGCTATTTTGGTGTGGTAGATGTATAGACATGAAAGGGGTGAGTATCTATTCACGCAGCAGATTGTTAGGATGAAGAGCATCCGGTATAGCCGGCGAAACTTTATCTCTGGACATTTATCTCGGCGGTCCCCAACATGGTGTGGACTGTAAATGTTATTGCTCCTTTGTGAGGAGGACATTCGTCAGTCTTGGTGCCTGAGAAAGAAGCTCCAGTGACGTGGCACGCGGTGCACGTGCCGTACACTGAGAACAGCTCGCATCCCTCACCGCCAGGCACGTCACTGTGAGTCGGTGCATCGATGGAAGTGCGTATCGGCGATACAAAGCATGGTGGAAAAATATATTGGATGTTTTAAATTGTGACTCCAACTTTTCCTGCCCTTCCGCAAGAATATTTCAGATGCATGAGAAGCTTGATGAAGTGATCGAAAAGAGGGAGGACTGTTAAAAAAGATTAACAATTATGAAGGTGATAGAAAAAAAAAGTGTGAGGGTATGTAAAAGAAGTGAGGACAGGTGTGTATGTGTGTGAAAGGTGTGAGGTATGTCTCTACATGAAGTATGTAGAAAATATGAAATGAGATCTGTTCAAACCCCAGTCACATGCCTACCCAACAGCAGGGTCAGCTGAGGAAAGTACGCTGCGCCAGACCGGTATCGAACCGGCTAGGAGTGCCTTCGGTCTCAAGTACAGTTGCTCTATCTACTTGGCTCTTCTCTCCATAGATACATACGTGGGAATTAAAAAAAAAGTGAGAATCAGAGCAACCTATATACTCTTATCGATCTTGTGTTGCTAAAATCTTTTAACAAGAAGTCAAACAGCGGTAACCATAGCAACAAGACGAAACCGATCGCTGACGATGCTATCTGCTTTCGTGTCATTTAATCCCGTCTCTGAAAGCTCTTCTACTTTAATTTGTGTTTTTGTCTGTTTACTTCGTACCTCATTTCTTTCTTTCCTTTTTCACTTTGATGTTCTCTCTGCTTCTTTCAAAGGGATTAAGCTAAAGTTACAATTGCTGTTTAAGCGTGATTGCCATTATCATGTTTTTCTGAGCATCTTCAAACATTTTAATGGCTGCGTACATTTTTAGAGCACAGGTTAGTAAGTTACCTGTACAAGTACTTTGAGGCCATCATCCGTGAGAGAAGTGCACAATATCGTTTGTCATTAGTGCAACAGTATTAAGGATTCAATGACTCGACTGACGGTGTAGCACCTCTGTCAGAGAGTGGATTCCATCATATTTCGCTGGATTCAGAAACTCAATCTCCTTTCTCCATTTCCTCCGCACATTTATGTTTGCCGATCACGGTTATGAGACGACAATTGTAGAAACGGTTTGTGGGTTTTATGTTCGTCTGTTCATAAAGATAACAATCAAAAACTAACCCACAAGTCTGCAGAAACTACAGAAAACCTAGAAGCCGGCATTGCAATATTGCAATAACACGCCGCAGGAGGTGTGGAACCTGTGAAGAAATACAAGAAATACAAGAAATACAACCGTGAAAGACTATCAATCATGGAGTCCAGTCGTACGGAGGGTGTAATCGTTTGCTGGCATAACTACAGACGCCGGCCTGGCGCCAGGGAGGAATCACAGAAAAAAGGAATTTCGTGGAGGAGGATGGGAGGAGATGATGGCGAGCCCTGCCGACCCACCAGACAACAGGCAGCTGCAAGTTTGAATGTTGTGTCCATCAGATGAGGGACCTTTTCTTTCTTCTCAGACATGGGTCTGCACACACTCCACTCGTGAAATAGAGGGCACTTCACACACTCGATGGTTGCCCTCGCCGTTTTCCTTTGATGAAGACGACGAACGACTATCGATGTTACATGTGAGTTTAGAGGAACATGCATGAGGTCTTCGCTCAGCTGATATCGTCTTAATCCTTGGGATAAAAATATAATAAAAATTGTTCAAAACCGAATTCTTGCAATAAACAAGATGTTGGCTACTAAATGTGTCCTAAAGTGGACTAAATAAAGTGTTTATTTTTTCTGTTTATTTTTATGTATTTTTGTCTCCCAATTAAGTGGACCCCAGAAAAAGCATGATAACCACCCCAGTAGGGCATCACAGACCCAGTTCTTATCTTTAAATGTAATCCACGAAAAATCGCAGCAATAGATGCTGGGAATAGCTACCTCAGAGGGGGCAATGCACCTTCAGAAAAGAGTGTCTCATCCCCTTTCCGGGCAAGAAAGAAGACATTTGGGAGTCAGAGACCCACCATCCTCCGGCCAGTCTACAAGCTGCTTCCCATCATGGTTTCCTATGTCTGGGAGTCTGGGAGACAGTTTCACTGCCACCCTGGATGATGATGGCTTTCAAACTGAGTGCACAACAGTAATCGTAATTATTTTTAACATCAGATGATTGCAACTGCCGCAACAGCAGCTGTCGCGCTCACTGATGTGAATATCATCTCTTATTTAAACATTATAATAATCGATCTTCACCACCAAAGTAATTGAGAACTAAATGAAACGTCCGACCGTTTAACAAAGCAATTTCGAAAATAATGACGATATTTTTTTTTTCAAGTTCTTTATGATTCTCCCGTCCTTAAAAAAAACTTTCACGTTCGTTTTCGTTTTTATTTGAAGGAGTTGTTGAAGGGTAACCGAGGGCGCTGTAGCGAGTTATTGGTGTAACACGCTGTGCCGCTGTCATTTTGTTGTTGATTTTTTTTTTTTTTTTGTGTACAGCCCACTGGCGGCAAAGATGAAGAAGTGACCAGTGGGGCTACAAGGCAAATTTCCGAGTCTGTGACTGCATAATGAAGCGGCAAGGAGGCGGACCAATGCCAGACACACTGACAGCCCCGCAGCAAGGATGGAGGCAGGTCGGGACCGAGAAGCCACACTTCACTTCAGTCGGTCGCTGACGTCATATGCAAATGTTAGCCAGCGGCGTGTACGGTGTGTCCAGTTTCCACGGAAATGGCATCATGACGTCACAAGCCACGCGGGGCAACGATATCTTGATTGTCATCGGAAGAGGAGACGGGCACTGGGCTCTCCGCACTTTTATTTACATTTCTCAGTGTACAGAATCGTTTTACGAATGTCAATTATTAAAGAAAGAAATAAGGAAAAAAAGAACGTAATTATTCTTTGATTCAGAGTGTCTACCAGACTTCATGATTAATATTTTCTTATAAGGTGTCTTAGAATACAGCCAAAGAGCAACTGCCAATTCTCTCCCCTATGTGTGTGTGACAGAGATCCACACAAGTATCTGTTTCCTACAGAAGGCCAATTTTTGTTATCAGCCTCAGTAACTCTCCATAAAGCCTCGTTTGTCGCCTCGTCAGTCACAGATTTACTGTTGGCGTGCAGTCTCCACGTTTACGCCTAATCTCCAAACGTCCGACATTTTCTTCTGTACCCTGGCTTTTCGCATCTTGTTTCTCAACAGTCTACCCAATCCCGTTGAGTGAAATGTTCTCTGCGGAACTCACTCTTTGCCGTTTTCCGAGACAAGCGCTTCCCGTACCACAGTCTTGCGCCTGACGCAGACCGGACATGACGTCACAGCCTCGGCAGGAGATGCGCGGTCGTTTGGTCAGAGAACTGTCCCACGGCTCGACGCACCCAGGAAGAGCGCCAGCACGCATGCGCGCTTTAACCACTAATATGTCTTTGCTCGGCTTTCCTCTTTAAAAAAGCTTTGTTCGTCTGATATTCGAACAGCAAGTCCGGGATAGATGCAATCTTTATTCTTTATTTTTATTAGACGCCACTGTTGAAAAAAAAAAGTATAAGAGCTAAAATATTTTTGTTGGAATGTCTATTATATATTCCGTTTTTTTAAACAATAATGCTTGCAGGAATTCCTTCCAGATAATACTTACAAGGAACGTCGATTAATATCTTAAAAGGATTTTTTCGGAAGATATTTTGTGCCAGGGAAATCTGTTTCAGCTGGCCTCCTCTTGGCATTCTGATCCATGAAATTTGTGGCAGAGAAAGATGCTCCTTTGGCATGGTCATGACAATTTTCCAGTTCTGTTTGCATGCGTGTGTGTGAGGTGGGGGGTCTTCTTTTTTTTTTATCCTTTAGTCAGTTCCATGCGAACTCTCAGAAATGTCAAGTGTTAATTAAATCGTACCACGGACATACTCGACATGAAAATGTCAAGTATGTCTATGGTAGGGACAATGTACCAGACTTCAAACAATTTTGTATACAACACGAATTCTCTTTATAATCTTCTTTAAGTCCTTATACTTTCAACTTTTTATGTTTTACTCGTCTAATTAGTTTAATTAATAATTCTAATGATGTACACGAATTGTCGTTCTTGCTTTATTTCATGTTCAGATCATCTCCGAAAAGTCCGTTATAAACAAACTATCTCGACACCAGAAGTCCCAAAGCTACCACCATCATTTATGTTCAAGGTGGTTTTTGAGACGGCAACTTCGTCGACACCAGTGGAGCAGAAAATAAAAAGGGAAAGAAGAAACTGTAAAAAAGAAAGTAGTTAAGTTCACGGCTGTGTTAAACAAGCACCACATTCCCGGATGATGACAGCGACAAGCAGTAATAGGATGTAAATGCCGCCAGTTTCACGCTGTCTGCGGCTGCTGCAAGTCCAAGACACCCAGTATTATTTTCCAGACCCCTGGCTGAACACCAGCCAGTCAAGCGTGTGGCCGGGTCCGGGAGGGTGAAGACCTCTCATCAGCCAGGCTCCCAGGGCAGACGTCATTAAGGACGACGTGTCCCCGCTCCGCTGTTTCGTTATCCCTGAAGATGCTTATTATGGGGCTGCTGCTGCACTGCCGCCCGCCCACGCGCCACCAAACCAACCACGGACCTCCGACACAAGTTCCTTTTATGGCATTTTTATGGAACCGCACCAGAGAGCTTAGATGTAGAGAGGGTGCACTCCTTCTTTATCCTTACTTGTTAAGAAAAGTAGTGACGGAGTTGCGTCCCTTCGAAAAAAGATGCTACGCCGCAGTTGCTACTATCAACCACTACTAAACAAAGTCGTCGCTAGCACTGTTTATCTTTGGAGTAAATGTCTAGGTGTTTGCGATATCAAATGACCTTTATCTAAGAACAGATTTTTGTGTCTTTTATTGATGAGAATTGCTTAGATGAGGGTAGTTTGGGAGAGTTTGAATACATGTATGACAGCTGACTATATTTAAAAAGGATAACTTTTATAAATTCAAACAGCACATCCATGAGCACAAATTTGCATTTATTTAAAATCCATAAAAATCTAATTTATGAGAATTTATTAATATGAGTCGTATAACTTCGTATAAT
>SRHC01002512.1:733907-744048 GCA_004794325.1 Pomacea maculata
ATGTAGAAAAGTTGTCCTCCGCTCCAATGCCATGCAAAATTTCTGGAGAGACATTTGTCCTTCTAACTGTAGCATTCTGCATAGCTCCATCACTTTCATGCAAAATGCAGTCTCTGGCTTCTTTGGTATTGCTGGCCATAAGCCATTTCTTATTAGTGTTACTGCTTTTGGCTCACATTCACAGAACTGTACTTTCATGATGTGATCTTTGCCTAATAATAAAGAGAAGAACACAAAACTTCCTTTTAGAATTTGATACTGTTCTACCTTTACAGAAATATTATGCAACATCTTCTCATTGTTGAAATATGCTGCCTACTTCTTTTCTTTCAACACTACATGTCCAGCCTAAGGTAATTCAGTAAAGTAAATATTCTTACCTTTCAGAATTGTAAATTAAAGCTAGTTAGAGCTTTCGTTTATAATTGTATTATTACGTATCCATTTCTTTGAATCTATTTCATATATTTATTTTGTCTGACATTCAACAGTTAGTGCAAAATAAAAGTAAACATAGGAAAACATAATTTATAGATCATTAAACCAAAAAGTGGCAATAGGTTATAAATAAATATAAAGTCTGGCAAGGCAAACAGCCCTGTAAGCAGATGCCACATGCGAAGAAAAAGAATTGCATGCCCGAGACGAAAGCAAAACCCAGGACAGCTAACCCTCACTGGTGAAAGTCCTGGCTTCCGAACATTTATTCACATTAAGTATCTATTAATTAACATTTATTCACAAGCTTGTTTGGTTTGGTTAAGACAAGGTTCTTCCATAATGTGATATTTTGAATGTATGATAGTAAAATGTGAAAAAAAATTGAGAAGAAATGCTTGGGTAAAATCTGTTTTTCTAGAAAACATAATAATCTTGCATATGTACCTTGTGCATCAAAAACTCCAATCTGACGGTAGTAGAGCTTGTCACACAGGTGCTCACACAAAACGGTTGCTTCTCTTTTCACAGGTAGAAACTATGATGTGTCCTGACAAAACAATAGCAAGTTTTAACATAAGCTTGCAGCATTCAAGTCTATAAATATGCCATAATCAAATTATGGAATTTATTTAAGTTTCAAACCTCATCAAAAGTAGAATCCATGGCATTGTAATGCACAATGGTGTATCAGTTCTTACATTAGCTAAGTCTTACTACATTTCTGATTCCTTTCAGTCGATTTTCTGAAGCATGTACTTATATATATACAGAGAGAGAGAATATATATTGAGAGAATATATTTTCAAATTGCCGATACCATTGTGTATATTTACATTTGCATAACAATCTAAAAGATTATAAAAAATATCTATCCACAAATGTTGATATATTGTACTTACTTCTTTCCAACTGTATGTCTGATGATACATCACCAAACAGTAGATCTTTTCAAAACATGATTTGCAATAGTCTTCCAGGTCCACAATCAGGACACAAGACAATCTCTGGGACCTGTGCACAGCCACAGAAGCTGCATTTTTTTGTGGCAGGTCTGAATTCTTCAATGTGGACATGAACAAGACCTGCTCGCAGATCTTTCCATCCCTCAGCCTCGGACACTTTTTTTCTTCTTGTGATTGCTGACTCCAGTTTCACCTGGTTTTGTAAGAATTGAATAGAACTAACTTTCTAATACATACTGCTATCTCGAAGAATATCCTGGAAGGTGTTACGTTCCTCCTGTTGTTGGGTGCGTACACGTCCATTTTGCCCCTGTTGAAGAGTTCTCTTTCCAATTTCCTCACATCCACTGCGCAAAAATCGTTCCTTACGTTTACGAACCTGCCCGAGTTTACACACAAAGAGGGTATATCCAACTGGATACCACTTTCTTGGCCGTGGCATGCTTCATTAAGTGCACACGTATTCACAAAATTAAAAAAAGAGAAAAATCACAGAGACTTAAGGAGGAGCTCACAATAGGGAGACACGAATTACTGGGGTTCTTGTTTTCATTAGCTTTGACATTAATTCTTCTTGGTGATAATATAAATGTTTTATATATTTGTATCATTTTATTTCTTAATTTTACTTTTCGAAATAACCAGATTTTGGTTTTGTTTTTGTTTTAAGGAGAGAAAACATCGAAATGACTCCTCCCTTCAATAAAATGACTAGTTAAAAAAAATACTTGCTAACTTTGTACCAGAAAAAACATCAAACCTTAAAAGACTAAGGATAAAAATATAGTATTATAGTGCAAACAATATATCATTTCCCCAATTTTTCTTCAGCTTTTGCGATCCGCCTCTATACTTTTTAGAAAGCATTCTGGACGTGTTTTGGAACTCTTTGGAAAAGGAAAACAAATGACACTGACTGACGTCCCCCCACCCCTACTCCTCATCAAAATGATAACAACACAGACTTTCACATATTAAAAAAGTTCACAAAGCTCTTTAGACAATTTTTTTCTCTTTATTGTAAATATAAGCACTTTTCCCAGTGCTGTAGCCTGTGTTGTTGACCCTTCGTTACACGATGCAAACACGTATAGGAATTCTGTCAATTTCGTGTTTGCCGATGTGTTTAATCCTTTTGCTTATTAATTCTGCTTTTGTAAAACGTCTGCTGCATTTTTAAAAAGAATTAAAAATCGTATCTTCTGTCGTTCGGTCCTTGAATAGCAACACATTTCAGCAAGAGCAACAAAGAAGCCGTTGTTCCGCACCTTGTTCCGATTAGTTGATGACGTCAGACCATGGAGACGTGGGTCACTTCGGAAAGCTTTCAGACAAGGGCCTGTGACAGGTACTGGGTAACTGCCGAGAGCTGGAGGATGAGTATAGCACTGAGCGCGGGAACGGCAGGGTGTATTAGGTGGATGATGACGACGACGATGATTATGATGATGATGATGATGAGGAGGAGGAACTGTGCTAATAAACACATAAGCAAGCAAGAGTTGTAGCGTCACTGTTTATAAATCTTACTTCCCTTCATTTTCTATTAGGTTATATTACTTTTCACATTAAGTTTCCCCTATCACCATACCATGCTCTCTGACTACGCATTTCTTCCTTCCTTCAATTCATTGTTTCTCTACTTCTCCCCCCCCCCTTTTTTGTTCTATGTATACCGGTCAATTCTATCATGTCCGTTCATTCTCTACGTCTATACACCTAAGAGTTTTATCCCTCTCCTCTACTCTCCGGTTAGACGTGTTTCTCCAATTCACATTTTTTTACGCGTCCTTTGCACTTTTCATTCTAATATTACTGTAGCCACAAGTAAATAACTACATGTTCTTATCTGTTATGTTTGCTTGTGTGTGTTTGTGTGACCCATAGCACACACATTCTGGTGAAAACTCATAGGGACTAATGGAAATTCCGTATGTGTGAATAAAAGACGAGAGCAAGAAGACCCGTCCTACCTACTGGACTGCTCTCTCATGTCTTATCACAAGAAGGTAATGCATTAAAAGTAATGTTTGTTATTAGTGGTAGATGAGAAGCGTATGGATAGGTGAAAAGAAGGCTTTTTTAATGCTCACCCTGTAAAAGGGACAACGGCTGAAATGGCCTTCAGTCAAAAAAAAACAAGCCCAACAAATATTCGAGTTGAGTTCGAGTGTGGATGGATAGATGGATGCTAATGACTTCACAAGCTGGTGTAAAACAGCATCCTGGGTTCGTACATGAAATATAATAAGTGTAGTCCTCTCCATTGTTGTGAGCTAATTTAGTGTATAGTGCCACATCGATAACAACTTAAGCATTTTCTGTGAAACACAAAAGAGAAAACAGCCAAATAGTTGAGATAAGACTAATGCGTCCAGAGAGGAAACTCAGTCAGTCAATCCCTTTTCGGTCCGGGCGGAGGGGGGATCGGCCGGCAGCAGCAACAGGCAGAATTTTCCACTCGGTCCTTTCTTGGGCAGATGAGAGCAGATCCGGGATCTCGCGTTCGGTCCATTCTTTGATGTTGGTGACCCAGCTTTTCCTCGGACGACCACGACGACGGCTCCCTTTCAGGGTTCCTTGTAGGATCGTCTTGGACAGGGTGTTGTGGCGGGTGACGTGACCGAACCAGGCGAGCTTGCGCCGCTTCACTGTTGCCAGAAGGGGTTCATGTGGGCCCACGAGAGAGGTTACGGTGCTCCGTACGTATTCGTTGGTCTTGTGTTCGCGATATGATATGCGGAGCATTTTTCTCAGGCACTTGTTCTCGAAGGTCTGGAGTTTCGTTTCCGCTTTGGCAAGCAGCGTCCAAGTCTCGCAGCCGTAGAGTAGGATTGACACTACAAGGGACTTGTACAGCCTGTACATGGTACTGAAGCTGATTGAGTTGCTTCGCCAGATCCTGTCCAGTCTGGACATTGCGGAAGTTGCCATACCAATCCTGATATGGATCTCTGCTGTACAGCAACCATCTGTAGACAGGGTGGCACCCAAGTACTTGAAGCTGCTGACCTCTTCCAGCTTCTGGCCGTTCATGACGATGCTGCTGTTGTCGTTGGTGGTATCGATCATCACTTTGCTTTTTTTCTGAGCTTATTTCCATGCCATAGGCCCCTGCTCTTCTTGAGAGTCTATCTGTCAAATCCTGTAGTTCGTTGTTACTGCCTGCCATGAGGTCAATGTCATCTGCAAAGCGGAGGTTGCACAGGGGTCTGCCACCAATGGAGATTGAGGTATGGTGTTCGTGGAGGGTTTCTTGCATAATCTTCTCAAGGCAGATGTTAAGAAGGATGGGAGAGAGTAGGTATCCTTGACGGACCCCGATCGTCATCCCGAAGAACTCGCCTAGTTGGCTGTTGAGTAGCACCGCGCTGGAGGCGTTCTTGTAGAGTGCTGCTACCATCTGGATCAGTCCCTCTTCTATGTTGAATGATCTCATGACTTGCCAGAGTCCATCGTGCCAGACACGATCAAAAGCTTTTTTGAAATCGATGAAGTTGTGGTATAGTTCACGATGATGCTCCAGGTGTTTTTCTATCATAACACGTCAGTTGAAGATCTGTTCTACCGTGCTTCTTTCAGCCCTGAAGTCAGCCTGTTCTCCTGCCAGCAGTTCCTCAGCAATAGGTTTTAAGCGGTTGAGGATGATTCTGAGCATCACTTTGCTTGGGTGGCTTATCAGGCTGATGGTTCTGTAGTTCTGGCACTGCTTCAGGTTTCTTTTCTTAGGGAGTGGGATGATGATAGACTGAGCCCATTCTTCTGGCCATTTCTTTTCTTCCCATATCTTTTGACACAGTGTGGTGAAGGCCTTGGTTGTTGCTTCTCCTCTATGCTTCAGCAGCTCAGCAGGTACGTTGTCCACACCAGGTGACTTTCCTCCCTTCAGACTGTGCACAGCTTCTTTCACCTCCTCAGTTAATACTGGCAGGTCTTCAGCCTCTCTTGTCCCAGTCTGGTGGTTGTGGAGAATGCTGGTCTCTGGCTCGATCTTGTAGTTGTACGTCTTGGCAGAATTCAGTCCAACGGCGTAGTACAGCAGCGTTTTCCGTAAGGAGCTGTCCGGAGCTGTCTTCGATGACTGTGGCTGTTTGCTGCTGAGTCTTTGTGAGAGCCTTCAGTGTTTCATATGCCTTCTTGCTGTCTCCGCTTGCCATGCCTTCTTCCACGCTGCGACACTGGTCTTCGATCAAATCTTCTTTTGCCTCCTTCATCCTTTTTCTGATCTTCTGGTTAACAAGTCTTTATTTGTCTGCTGACTTCGGGCCTAGACCTCTCTCTTTCTTCAAGGCTCTCCTTACGTCGCAAAGATCAAGGATGTCGTCTGTCCCCCAGGGTTGTTTGCGCTTCCTCTGCTTCCCCAGCACTTCGTCTGCAGTAGAGAGTAGCACCTCTTTGATACTTTCAGCAAGGGTGTCTACGTCGCAGTCTAAAGTAGCCAGGGCTACAAATTTACCTCCCACCTGGGCCTGGAAGACCCTCTCTATTTTCGGGTCTATGAAGCTTCTCCAGGTTGAATCTTATGCGAGGGCTCTTGTTATCACGTTTCAACTTCAGTTTCAACTTGAGACTAGTGAGGACAAGGTTGTGGTCGCTGCCTATGTCAGCGCCAGGAAAGGACCTCGTTTGTGCTTTGTTGATGCTTGATTTCAAAAGCTGAGGCAGCAAGATGAAGTCAATCTGGTTATGGACCAGGCCTCCTGTCGATTACCACGTTACAGTTCTTGTTTTTTTGTGCGGGTGGAGGGTGTTGGCGATGGTAAGACGGTGACTCTGTGCGATTTCTAGTAGCCGGAGGCCTCTTGCGTTGATGTTGCCTAGGCCAAACTTGCCGACTGTTCCTGCCCATTGTTGGTAAGCGTCAGGGCCGATCTTAGCATTCCAGTCGCCGAGGACAATCAAGATGTCCTTCTTCGGAGTTTTCTTGATGATGTTGTCCAGCTCCTCGTAGAATTCCTCGACCTCTTCATCTTCGTGTTCTGATGTTGGGGCGTACACTTGTATGATGGTAATGCTGTGTGGTCGAACAGAGATTCGGATGGAGATAAGTCTGCTAGAGATTGGGGTGCAGCTGATGACAGTTCCAGCCACCTCTTTCCTGACTATGAAAGCTTCACCACGTTCATGATTGGTTTCTTCTCCGCTGAACCAGATCTTGTGGCCTTCATCTAAAGTTGACTCCCCGAAACCAGTCCATCGGACTTCCGCAAGTCCCACTATGTCCCATTGGTAGCGCTGTAACTCGTGTATGTGTTCTTTCACTTTGCAGCACTGATGGAGTGTGCGATCATTCCAAGTTCCTATAGTGGTTCCTTGTGTAGTCAGCTTGATTGTAGACTAGGGTGTAGACTTGGGTGTAGTCTTGGTTCCAGTAGCACACTTGTCGCCCCCACCCTGGAGACCACCAGTGGGGTGCGTGGTCGTTGGTGATCCGGGCCTCGGCCGATCCGGCATAATGCTTCTTTTCTTTTGTGCGTCCATGAGTCCTTTCAGTGGGCTTTGGCGAACTTGGTGGCGCCCATCTCCTCTCCAAGTATTTGTACTGTCGTGGAGAACACGTCAGCCCCTCAGAGCGTTTAACCCGCCAGCAGAAGCGGTTACCGGGGTGTGGCTAGGTTAAGGACCTGGAGCCAGCTGTGGGAGTTGAGTGCCATGTGAGGACTAGTGCTCCCGTCTGTCCCAAGGGACACTGCTGCCGGAAAGTCAAAGGCACTACATCTACGTGGACACTCCATGCACCCCGGAGAGGAAACTATCCATTATTAAGTCTGATCACCTTATCTTTATGACTTATTGCTAGCTGTGTTAAACCAGTTGTGACAAAAAAATTGAAGCTCAGAAAACACTTCTAAGTTCTAATTAAGCAAATTATTGAACCCATGTCCGACAATAATAACAAGCAGTTTATTAAGTTATCGTCACCATATTGTTTCGCTTTAAGAAAAAAGCGCTACTGTCACAAACGGTGGGAAAGGTTACGAACAATTAAAACACTAAATTCGTGCGTTATTTCTCGAAATTGATCCAGCCTATCTAACTGTATATAAATAAGTGCTTCCGGCGTCATATCCATAGGGATGTTGATACACGTCCTCCTTAACCCCGGTCCCGCGCGGATGGTCGGCCCCAGGCCCCGCGTGTTCCTAACGCCGCCTCTGGTTCATATATATATATAGTCACGTGACCACCCCCTACGTCACCGGCTGCACGCTCGCAACAGCTGGTAACGAACGCACACCTTTTCGCTCGGACAGAGACGTGAAGAAGAATAAGTGGATTCCAATTTGTATTTTCTATGTTTGTCTTTTTTTCGCACTCAGTCTTGTTGTTTAACCTTCTGTTTCTTCGTATGTTGTCAAGTTGTCATATACCATCCTCCTTAAAAAGTGTGAAAATGCATTGTGTAAATTTGTTTTATTATTATTATTTGCACAGTGGTTGTAAATGAGAAAAAATCTAAAGTTAAAAGAAAAGGAAATAATATTTTGACACCAAGAGCCGATATGTGCAGTATGTTTAGCATTATCTACTCTAACCACGTCGTGTCCTTTACTTAATTGCGATCCTCTCTTGTTGCACTACTAAACAATAGAAATGAAATTGAAATTGATCATATTTGACCCACCAGGTGTGCCACCCGGGCCTTGTCCTACAGATATGTACATGTACAACAACCTAGAGGTACAATCTTACAACACATCGCGCTGTGCGAATATGAATGAATACAAAAGGGGGGCAAGCACTGGACCCTTTAGCACTTGTTCCTTACGAATTACTTCCTTTGACAACTGAAAAATAAAAACTCAACCAATAAGGTATTTCTTTATGTTTAAAAGTAGGCAAACATTCTGTGACAAACCGCCATGTTAATGTCGGTGACCGGTTACTCAATTCAACCTGGATTTGAACTCAAACTACAGACAATAACAAGAAAAAGATAAATATTTCTATTCTAATGTATATTCTAACATTTCTGTTTCGTTGGTACTTTATTTTTTTTATATCGTGCAAATAATTTTATTTTGTAAATTTTTAGCTATTGACCGTCGTTCCGATTAGTGAATTCCCTGTGGCATACAGTTACAATCATTCGTTTGTTTTTACTGCCGGTAAATAAAACTTGTAGTTTTAAAAAATGTACACCACCTTAATTTTTGAAAATGCTCTTTAAGATGGAGTATACAGATAAGTGTATGTTGTAAGTTTATAGATATGAACATTAAAAACCTGTCAAAATTTTATTCGCGGGCAATTAGCGCTTTGTCTACTGCAGGGATGCCCAACCTTCGGCCAGCGGGCCATATCCGGCCCGCGACGCGTTGCCATCCGGCCCGCGAAACTTCTGCCCACAATGCAGGAAATCGGCATGTTAGTAATAAAAAAAAAAAGACCTAAAAGAACGAAAAAAGGGAAGAAGAAGTATTTATCCCCACTTAGGGGCGTCTCTCAATCTTTTTTTCGATGGACGAACATTTCGATTCAGTGCTCCGACTTGCTGTCTCTACGAGGCAGCCGGACATTCAGAAGTTGGTTTCGGGTAAACTACTTCAAATATCCCACTAATTAGTACATAATACTACATCACTGGTCTACTGGTAACAACCACACTTCTCCCTATGTACTGATTGAGCATTAGAAAACGGGGAAAAAGAGGCTTGAAGGTTTATTTTAATTGTTTATGCGGTGTGTTATCGAGCTCTGTGTGTGTACGCGTGTATGTTTGTGAATGAAATAGAGATATTTCGAGGATATGCAACATAAGTCTACGTTTGTCTTATTACAACACATAAACAGGTGAACAGGAATGTAGAGACAACATATGTGTGTATGTGTTTGGAGATAAGTTGTTTGTCTATAGCAGCCACCAAAAAAAACATTTTTGTCAAATCACAAAAGACAAATGATTGTGATTCAACTTTTTTATTTTCACCTTGCATTTTTGATGCCATTTACAACGAGAAAGTTAAAAATCTTAGACCACGTATTCTTTCGAGAAATTGGACATTATTTTCCACTCTTTTTCTTTTTTTCTTTTTGTAGAATTGTTGGCTTTAAAATTGCTTGTTGGGTAAAAGACCTTGGGTTATAAGGTATACTTTTGCAGAAGCGTTTACAGTTGACTACTCTTTAGGGTTGACTAGTGTACATGTTACAAGTATACTTCCTACCTTTTCATTACATCTTGTGACAGAATAAACAAGTGTAAAATAACTATCTATTTTTTCAAGTAGTTTAAATGAGAATTCTGACTGTAATCGATAATACTTAGAAAATGGTTTTTTTTTCAAAATAACTTTCAAGCAGTATTAAAATTGTAGATCATTGAATATACTGTCTTTCTATAGAACACATTTTTGTTTCCATTTTCAAGAATGTTCATTTTTATATCTTTAAATGTCTACCAGTTAGCGGATGAGCAAGGTGTTCCATCAGGTGAATAAACTCTGCACACACAATGTAAGTTCCATAAAAACAAAAAAGGAAGAACATCAAATAAAAAGATAAACATTAAAGAAATAAGCAGCTTTAAGTCCTTTGTAAATAACAAAATCTGCAAGTTCGAAAATGCATTTGCAATGAATCCCTTAAAGTAACAATTTAGTCATCTTTGATGAAAAAATAGTTGTAAAGTACAATTGCTAAGTTTCTAGAGTGTTTACTTTACTTTAAAATGTTATGGACGTAAACACGCAAACGACAATTACAGATTCATGTGAATATGTCTGCCCAATGAAATT